>PVJC01029517.1:0-21823 GCA_004026665.1 Murina feae
ACCTGCTTGAAGTTAAGTGCTGTCTTATTTATCTTGGTGTCCAGTGGTGTTTGTCATACACATTTTCAGTAATGCTTGTTGAATTCATTTTAATTCTAAAAGCAAAGAATGATGCCTCTTAGAAGTCTCTCAGGCATGCACTTTAATAATTTGGCAACACTTGCAAAATAAGCACAAAGGACAACTCCAGCATCTAATTTAGGGTGGGATATTGGTGGACAGTTCCATTACTACTGGAGACAGCTTATTCTCTTTGTCCCCTAACTCTTCCCTCTCCCCTTTCTCCGGGGACACATCCAAAAGGCAAGGCCCCAGTGCGCAGGGGGTGGGTGGCAGAAAGCCCAGGATCCCAGCATGATCCTCAAGGCTGAATACCAGGGGTCTTGAGAGAGAAGCAGCTGCTGGAACATATGTGTGATCAGTAGGAATTACCCTTAGTCCTGGGCTGAAGCACATCTATGTACGCAATACTCAATTTTCTGTAAGGCTGCATGGGAAACTTTCTCTTAGTGTCTTGTCATGTTTTTTCCGTTGACTTTGACAGGTTAGTATTGATATTTTTCTAACCTCCCTTGTTCCTGTGAAACATTTATGAATTTGTAAATCAAGACCATCCCTCTTTATTTCTCTCCTCTTGCTGCTGTTCTGATTAAGCCGTCATCATCCTCCACCTTAGCAAGTTCAATAGGCAGGCTCCCTCCCTCCATTCTCTGCCCGCTCTGCCACTAGAATAACCACACCAAAGCACTGCTCTGTTATGCCATCCACCTGCCCAGAACTTCAACAGAGTCCCCATTGCTTATTGAAAAAAAAAATATTCCAAAATTCTAAGGTTGGCATCCCAGGTCTCCCAGAATTTGTCATTTCCAGGCAACTTTTTCAACATTAGTGCCCATAAATCATATCTTAGGTTGTAATTAACCAAGCCCCCATTTTAACCACAAATAGTTACTGTGCTTTCTATTTGCTGTAGCTCAGTACCTGCCATTTCTTTTACCCAGGATCCTTCACCTGTTTCTCCATCTGTTAACATCCTACTTGCTCCTCAAGTTCCAGGCCAGTGCAGCCTTCTTTAGGGAGAAATCTTATCCATACTCTGAGACAACTGGTTTATTTTTTAAAGGCAATTATCAAATAGATGATGATGCTGATGCTGATGATGATATAGATGGATAGATAAATATATAATATAGAGGTTTTGTTGAGGTTTTTGGGGTTTTTTGCCTTAAAACTCTTATTTTCAATTTCAACATGTTGTGCCTAGCTTAGCTTATAGAAGGAACTCTAACAATATTGACTGAATGAATATGAGTGACCCAATTAACCCAGTAAAATTAATCCTCATTTCTCACAGTTTATTTACTTATTATATAATTCTAGATCTTTATAGAAATGTCTTAAAATTTGGGGCTCTTTATGGGGTGATCATGAGGTCTTCACATAGGTGACTTCCTTTTACAAATACTAATTAAATGCCTGGTATGTACCAGGACTTACTTGTGATGGATACTGAGAAGCAAGTAGTAAGTAAGAACAACACATTTCTGTCCTCACTAAGTTTACAGTTTCATGGTGCTGATCACAGTTAAACAAGAAGGGCATGTAATAACCTAGGGGTTGTTCCAGGAGGAACTGATGTGGAAGCTGAGACCTGAAAGAATCCTAAACGCCAGTCAAAGGACTGTGTGTGTGGCAGGGTGTGAGAATGAGGAGATAAGGAAGGACCAGGTGAGGAGGCTGGGCAGAGGATGGAGAAGAGAAAATAGAATAGGAAAAGTCCTATGGGAAGGGAGCAAGAATCAGCAAATTAAAAGACATTCCTTATGGTTGGAATATAAGTGAGTGAAATGGAGGCAGAAAGGCAAGTGGAATGGGCAGGGTTAGACATAAAGAGCACTCTGAGATGTGGAAGATATATTCACGGGTCTTGGAAGGATTTTAAGCAGAGCACTGATGTGATCAGACTGGCCCTTTGGTAAGATCGCTGGAAATTCATGTGCAGAGTGAACAGGAGATAGTGGAGACAAGAACCCTCCCGAGGAGACTCACAGAGGCAGCTCAGGCTGAGAGGGACTGTCAGGCACCCGCCCAGGTCTCTGCCACAGCAGTAACAGCTGTCTCTTCCCAGGGCTTCCAGGGCAGCAGCTAAGGAGATCTTACCAAGGACCACCACGCAGTAGATGCTGAAACATCGCACTCTGGGATAAGAAACAGGAACATGGCAGCACCCGTGTGAAAGGAATTAAAAGCCAACAGACTCCATTTAGAAAGAAACAATGTCCAAGAAAGGGCGAAATAAGGGCGAGAAGCCCGAGGCGCTCATCGTCGCCCTTCAAGCTGCCAATGAAGACCTCAGGACCAAGCTCACAGACATCCAGATAGAGCTGCACCAAGAGAAGTCCAAGGTGAGTGAGGCTCCTGAGGTCACAGCCTGCAGCGTGGCTCTGGCCCAGCTCTGCCTACTGGCCCCCCTCCATGGGCTCCTTTCTGCCAATTGCCTTTCTATACACACGGAGGGTGTCCTGTGTGCGACGGGAGGGAATTGAGCAAGGGATCCACAGAAGGTGACAGTAATATGGTCAGATATCTGCCTGGTTCAGGAAACCAGATAATAAACATGGAGACAATGACCCCTACCTCCCCTCGACACTTAATAGTTGTTGACTTGGGCAAGTTCCACCCTTGCCCTCTATACGGTATCCCCCCTGTGGGAATTAGAGCAATATTCCTAAAATGTACCACATCTTGCCCTGACCGGTTTGGCTCGGTGGATAGAGCGTCGGCCTGCAGACTCAAGGCTCGCAGGTTCGATTCCGGTCAAGGGCATGTACCTTGATTGCGGGCGCATCCCCAGTAGGGAGTGTGCAGGAGGCAGCTGATTGATGTTTCTCTCTCATCGATGTTTCTAACTTTCTACCCCACTCCCTTTCTCTCTGTAAAAATCAATAAAATATATTAAAAATAAATAAATAAAATGTGCCACATCTTGTCATTCAGAACCCTTCAGTGGCTGCCTCTGCCTCTCAGAATCACAGTTTTTCCTACCAACTACAGGATATTTCCTGTAGCTCTCTTTGACTCAGTTCCCACATCCCTCCCCTTGGATCACTCTGCTCCAGCCTGTTGGAAGAATCAAGGGAGATACTGATCACATTGAGGGTCTTTGTTCTTATTCCTCCCCCTGTCAACTCCAGGCTCCATCTTCACCTCCCTCAGGTGTCAGCTGCATCTGACCACAGTCTCTAACACAGAACACCCCCAGTTACTCCCCAGAGTCTGGCTATTCTTGATTCATTTTACAGAAAGTTATATATTTCCTTATTGTTTAAATAAATGCCCAGTTACTCCCCCATAGCCTGGCTATTCTTGACTTCTTTCATACAAAATTATATATTTATTTATGTTCTTGTTTCATGCTTGTCTTTTCTGAGTCAAGTGCAATCTCTACAAAATCAATGACTTAATTTACCTCTGTATCCCTAGAGCCCAAATAAATGTCCAGAACAGAAAAGCTCAACATCTGTTTTTTAATGAGTTGAGGAATGAATGAAGGGTGATGTGAGCTGTGATGAGGTTTAAGTTAGACAAGTATATAAAGTGATTATGAGGATTAAGTGGGAAAGTTCATTCTAGTGCTCAGAGAGCTGCCAGAAACATAGTAAACTCTCAAAAAAAAATGGTAATAGTAATATTCTCTCTAATATGGTCTACACTGAATCGGTTACTAACTGGACTTAGGAATGCCTCTTTGCTTCTCTGGATCTCATAAATGGATTTGCTAACACTCATCTCACCAGAGCTGTGTGGATATCACAGGGTCACAGGTAGGAGAGCATTTTGAAATTTTCAACATGCACTGAGGCAGGTCGGCTTCCTGCGAACTGGGCACAACCAAGTCCACATTACGTGGCCTTCTCTAGGTAATTCTTTGCTTAGCAGAAGCTGTTCTTGATCAAACTGTAAATCCCAAACCAGCAAATACCCTCATTCTGTTTTATCTCTTTTTCCTTGACATTACTATGAAATTTTAATTATTTTCCTCCAAATCCATTTCTCCTGGTGCCAGCCATAATAAATATTAGGTTGCCCAAAGCCCTTTGCCTCCTGTCTTGGCAAAACCTTAACCTTGGATAAACAAACTCCAATGTAAAATTTGTGAAGGAAATATTTCAGTTCCCCTGAAGGTACACAGAACATGATGTTGTTGGGTTTTTGGGTTTTTTTTAAATTGTTTGTGAGTCAGAAGACCAAGGCATTTTCTTTATTTCTCTTCCGGGAAAAATTTAAGTGTCTCAGTGTCTCCATCTGTAATTCAGATGACTGGATCAATTTCTCCATATCTGTGTCTCTCAAGCATCACTGTGCCTTAGAATAACCTCGGGGAGCTTATTAAAAATTGAACTCCCTGGGCCCACATCCGAAGGATTCTGATGAAATAGAGTGAGGACCACAATTTCCAATTCTAACAAACAGCGCAGACAGTCCCCACGCAGGCGGTTCTCCGCCTTCATGTTGACAAACACTCCACTCTGCCATTCCTCCTCTTCTGACAGTCTGTGAACATTCCACGGGCGTTAACTTTCCCTGGGGCAACGTCACCCTTCAAGAGAGCAGACTCCTTCCATTGTAATCAGGACAGGATGACGAACAACATTCATAGGAGGAGGCACTTTGGCCTGGAGACTGGTAACCGTAGACTGCCACTGACTTTCAGAGAACAAACTCAGGAGATTTCAGAGAGGCAAGAGGCCCTGAGAGGCCCCGCTGCTGCCAATTTCCCACACATTCAAGTCTTTTAAAAGGGGTAACCTGAGCCTGGACAGGGCTGCCTGTTTATCGAGGACCTGGCACTGGGGTCTAAGTCGAGAAGGTCAGCATAATCTCCCCTTGCTCTCTGACAAGAGACAGGAAGCCAGCCTCCTGAATAAAGGCACAGCCTTATCCTCCCCTCTGCAGGCTGCCTCCTGTCTCCCTCTCCTTGGCAGTTAATTACAGTCCCAGCACTGGGGCTAATGCAAAGCCTCCCTGCCTGTCAGCAGCCTTCCCCGAAGAACAAAGGGAATTTCGGGGGCAAACAAGTCATAAAGCGGTTTTATTAAAATAAATAGGCTTGTGTTTCCAAGGCCCAGGCGTGAAGAGAGAGCATATGAACAGTATCAAGATGGGAACATTCACTCTCGGTTGGTTCCCAGACTATGATGATAAAATGGCAATTTGGCTCCTGGGGAATAGACTAGAGAATGGAAACCTTTGGGGCGATGGGGCATTACTTGTTTTTCCGGAAAGATGGGTCATTCCATTGACATTTACAGAACAGAGTGTGTAGAGAGCAGAGTCATAAATGCTTAGGGCTGATAAAGAGAAATAGCTACACTTTGCTGAATGTTCACTGTCTGTCACACACACTGTAATAAACACATTTTCTCCTGACATAACCCCAGCCCTTTCACTGGGCACCAGAGTGATCCTGAGCAGACTATGAAATCCCTCAGTGTTTTCCTTTCCTCATCTGTCAAATGGGATCGTAGCTGTGTCGGTTTCATAAGGGTGTATCTCTGTGTGTTAGTTTTTGAGCAGTTAGTTTATGTCCAGCATGTGAGGTGTTTTCATTCATCATCTTGGCGATGTTTAACTTTTTTCATCTCATGGCACATGCATATTAATCACTAAAATTCTGTGGCACACCATGAAATATATTTTTTTGCTGATCTTACAAAAATAGGACTACTTTTGATTGATTTACAAAAAATAATAATAGTAATTACATATGCATGTCTGACTCTGCTCTCTATACAATGTGTTCTATAAATGTCAATGGGGCGAAGGCACAGTGGGGAGAGCAACAAGCCTAGGGTGCAGGGTCAGGGGGGAGTGAGTTGCAAACAGGAGTTTCCACGTTGGACTAGCTCATCAGAGTGCAAAGCTTTTGCATCCTCATGGGGAGCCCAGGGCAAAGGGCTACAGTGACTATTCTGATTTCACTGAGGAAGAAACCCTTTAGCTCGTTTGTTCCCTGGGACATGTGAGTGCAGGAGCCTACATGGGAACGCAGGCTTCCCTAAGGCGGTGATTCGGTGCTCTGTGGCTGCTGGTGCACTCTCAGAAAACCAGCACCCTCTCTGTCCTCCGGGGACTGCTCTAGAGCCTCCTGGTGCAGGGCCCAAATTTGGGGTGCCGTATTTCTTGCTTTCTCTATCTTTAGTTTTGTTTTCAGGAAGCCTACATGGCTAAAATCAGGACCTGAACAAACAGAATCCTCTGTGCTTCCCCAGGTTGTATAAAATCTCCCTGAGAAGCACCTGCCGCCGTTTGCGCCTCCTTGGCGTCTGCTGTTTGAGATTTACTTTGCGCCCGGGAAAATCCCCTCTGGCCTACTGTGAGTTTAGACCTCCAGCAATATCTGATGCAGGTCATCCGAACCTAAGCTTCTGTTAGCTTGTGTTGCCTCGATAACCTCTCAACCCTCCTTGCCTTTGATGGGACTGTCCAATTTCTGATCCTAGATGTCTAAGGTCCCATGAGAGCTCACATCACTGCCATCCTGATCTTGGCAGAATTTACACTGGCATTTGGCAAAGGCCAGACTAGAACTGGGACAGAAGAGGAAAATACGTGTGAGGCTGTGTGAGGTCGTCAGGGATTCCCTTCCTTCTCTCAGAACATAAGCTTTCTCCGCTAAGATTAATTCTCCCTAATGATTATATTTTACATAAAACCTCTCTTGCTAGATGGGATTTGGGGCTGTATCATCCCTGTCCCAGCCCCACCCCACTCCTTCCGTATACTCCTCATCCAAGTGTCTTCCAAGTTAAGGTTAGGTGCCTCCAATGTCAGGGAACTCAGTGCATCCTGAGGAAACCCAATTTTACCTTTGTAGATCTGTTTATGTTAGCAAAATCGTTATTACAGTCTTAATGCAACAATAATAATGTTAGTCTTATCACAACAATACGGGTACTTACAGTTATGTTGTCGGTATTTATGTAGCATTGCATAGCAATATTTATAAAAATAATATTGTAATATCTACCATATATGAATAATTATTCCTCTCCCACGTGGGCCAGCCTTTCCAAAGTATTTCGGTACCTTATCTAAATTATTCCTCCGAACTACATGAGAATGACAGCACCCATCCTGGTTTACAAACAGAACACTGAGGCTGGGTGGTGAGGTGGCTTGTCTGAGGTTTCAGAGCAAACAGGGGATCTGGGCTCTGACCCGGGCCTGACCCCTGGCCCACACTGGGCTCTGATAAACCCTCTTTACATGCACTTATGTGGGTGGAGACTGTTTCTCATGTTTTTTTTCACCTGAAATTCACATGAAACAGACACTACCTACATCACAGAGCTGTCCAGAGCTGAAATGGGTAAAGCCTTTTCAAAGGTGCCTGACTAAATGCAATTATGTAATCCAGCTGAAATTTTTCCCCATGAAACATTTCCACTAATTAAAAGTGATTCTTTTTCCACTAAGTAAATATTTTTCCATTTCAAAGCATTATTATCTTACACTTTTTCATTGTTACATAGGAATAATCCTTGATCTTTTTGTATACTCATTCTTACAACTTACATCAAGATACTAACATCTATGTCCACCTCTGAAATAAGAGGTCATGGTTCAATTCCAGGGCAGGGCACACGTTTGGGTTGTAGACTCGGTCCCCAGTAGGTGGTGTGCAGGAGGCAGCTGATTGATGATTCTGTCATCATTGATGTTTCTATCTCTCTCTCCCTCTCCCTTCCTCTCTAAAATCAATAAAAATATATATATTTAAAAAAAGATATTAACATCTATTTCCTTAGTGGTGCAATATGGGCTACAAAATTTTTCAGAAAATTATGTTTTGTTTTGGGTTTTGTGATTTCAAGAGGAAGGGGGAGAGAGAGAGAGAAATATCAATGATGAGAGAGAATCTTTGATTGGCTGCCTCCTGCATGCCCCCTACTGGGGATCGAGCCCACAACCCAGACATGTGCCCTTGACCAGAATCGGACCCTGACCTTTCAGTCCACAGGCTCTATCCACTGAGCCAAACCAACTAGGGCTCAGAAAATGATTTTACTACAAAATTTTTGTTAGTTCTTTTTATCTAAATGTCAGTCACATCCTTTGTATTTCCTATAAAGTGAAATAGTTCTCTCAAGCTTTAAAAAAAGTCATACCTAGAAATCCTACAAAAAACCTCCAGTTTCCATGACAACCAAAATGAGTTAATATAAAAATACCAAATATGATTCAGTGCCTTTGAATTTTGTTTGGGTTCTGTGATTCATTTAAGTGACCAATACGAAGGCCTAGCTGGTTTGGCTCAGCAGATAGAATGTCAGCCTGTGGACCAAAGAGTCCCAGGTTCAATTCCTCCAGTCAAGGGCCCGTACCTTGGTTGCAAGCTCCTACCTGGCCCAGGCCCTAATCAGGGCTCATGCAGGAGACAACCAATTGATATGTTTCTCTTACGTTGATGTTTCTCTGTCTTTCCCTCTCTCTTCCACTCTCCCTAAAAATCAATGAAAAAATATCCTTGGGTGAAGAGTAACAAAACAAAAAAATGAAGAAGAAGGCCAGACGCAGCTTTGAGTGGGACCAAGGCAACAAAGTTTCAATTATAGAAATTAAATAAATCCCAAATACCTGCTTCCAGTCCAAGACCATGGCAAGCCTGATAAAGGGCCCTCAGCCCCTCACCCAGGCTGTCCAGGCACCCCAGTATAAACCTTTACCCTGAAGGGGATGTGGCCAGCCTGAAAACAGCCCTCAGCCCCTCAACCAAGCTGGCCACACTCCCATGGGGTGAGGGTCCCCCCTGGGGGTTTTGACCAGCCTGCAAACAGCCATCAGCCCCTCACTCAGGCTGGCCAGGTACCCAGTACATGAATAGGCATGGCTATTTGGCTATAGTTTGCCCACTTATGAGCTAGAAGATATGGGGAAGAAAATTTAGATTGGTCTTATTAGAGGACTGACAGAAACATCAAGCAGAGGGCAAGTAGGAATTCTTATCTGTGTTTGTTTTGTTCTTATTTTATATAGGGAAGGGATAGATGAGGGATTGCTCCGGGTAACCCTAGACACCTGTGCTCTCTAAACTATATACAGGGGATATTATTTTTGCTTCTGATTAGATGGCTAGCCAAGGAGACATATTGGTATACATTCTTTATCCCCACACACTCTTTTTGGCTTCTTATGTGTTGCCTGGCAGCTACTGTGTAGACAAAGATGAACAGGCTCATTGGCAAGCCTTCTAGGAGTTTCCAATCTGGGTAGGGTAGGAGAGGCTGTGGTGAGGACAGACCAGTGCACAAAAAAGCACAGCATAAATAAAAATCTGGACAAGACAAGTAAGAAGGCATTAACAAAGTACACCGAGCCTGGCCAGTGTGGCTCAGTTGGTTGAGCATTCCATGCACCAAAACGTCCCCTGTTTGATTCCTGGTGAGGGTGCATGCCCCAGGTACTTGATCCTCAGGGGCATGCAGGAGGCAGCCTATTGATGTTTTTCTCTTATATCAATGTTTCTCTCTCTCTCCTCCTCTTCTTGCTTCCTCTCTATCTAAAATATTTTTTTTAATTAAGTACACTGAGAAGACAAAGGCGGGAGAAATGAGTTTTGTCCTGGGTAATCATGGGTAGCATGACCACAGAGGATGACATCTATCTGAGCCATGTGAATGAGAGTATCCTCAAAGGAGGGCAAGGCAAGTCAGGAAGAGGAAACTATAGGCACATTGGTACAGAAAGGCAGGGCATGTGCTAAAAAAAGCATACCCCTCTGTACCTGGAGAGGAGGACACCAGAGCTGGAAGCCTAACCAAATCTTCTGAGATCCCCAAAGGCAAGGCTAAGTGTTAGGAGCCTATTCTACAGTGTAAAGGAGCCCTGGGTGGCTTCTGAGCAGATACGTAAGTCAGACCAGAACTAGGCTTTACTCAGAGAGAATCCGCAGCAGTGTGGGGAAAGCTGGGCTCATTAAATGAACCTCCAGGAACCCTAGAGCAGGGCTGTCTGAGAGAAAATAATGCAAGCCACAATGCCAGCCATATATGTGATTTTAAAATTTCTTGTAACCAAAATTTCAAAAGTAAAAAGAATTCGTTTTAATAATAGACTTAAATTAACCTATTTTGCCCCAAATATTAAAATTTTGACATGTAATCAATATAAAAATTATTCATGAAATATTTTACCTCACACTAAGTTTTCAAAATCCAGGGTGTATTTTGCACTCAGACCAAGTCTTACTGCAGACTTGCGATGTTTCCAGTGCTCAATGTAGCTAGTGGCCACCACACTGCACTCTTCTGCTCTAGAGTATCTGAGATAAGAGGCATCCCGGAAGGGGTCTTGGTTTAAGCTGGAGGCGAGATCGAAGGACCCCCGTTAGAGGATGCCTGGCTGCTAATTTCCCCGAGTCTCCATGTGCCCTGAGTTCTTTTAGAATCACCAACATGAGGGAATAATCTCTTTGCCTTTAAAATATAATGTTCATATAGCCTGTGGACACAGACAATGGGGTGGTGAGGGCCTGAGGAGAGAGGATGGGAGTAGTCTGGAAGAACATATATATAATGTTCACAAAATGTCATGCGGACTTAGAAAATTCTGCTCTAAAGGTAGGTACACTGTGAAGGTAAGTAAATCTCAGGCTCCTTACTGAACGATAACGTGATCATTCAGTAAGCAGTTTGAATCTTAACATTTTTCAGCTGAAAAGCCTCTTAACAATTATTTTATGACACCTTCCAATTCTACAAATGGCAGAGACTCACTATCACTCAACTAGATATGACTCCTGAGGGTCCCTGATTCTCCCCCTTCTCCAGGTTACCGGGTGTGTGTGTGTGTGTGTGCGCGCGCGCACCCACGACACAACAGAGAGAAAAAGGAACAAAGACAGGCAGCAGAGATGAGGTGGGGGAAAGGGATGGTAGAACAGGAGCCATGAGGCTTTTTCAAGCTGCAAATGCCGTCACTTCACTCTGATCCACTGAATCAGAGCCGGATTCACAGCCGGATGAAGGCAGTGTCACTGCTAATCTATGAGGAGACCTCTATTATTATCATTGGAAATTTAACAAAACACAGATGTTTAAAAATCAGAATACCTAAAAAGTGAAAAGATGAAAAGAAGTACTTTATTAAACTACTTGGAGAGTTGGCTTAGGGGGGAGGAAGAGAGGGAAGTAACAGTGGGGATAGAGAAGGATGCAGAGAGGCAGCTATGGAGTTTTTTGCCTGGTGTGTGCATATAAAGTTTGGGATGGAACAAAGCAGCTAACTAAGAAAGGGGAGGGGGGGTTATATCACTTAACTTCATTGTTTCCTTTCCCCTTAGTAGCAGCATCTTGTCTTCCAAAGAATAAAGAAACATGGAAAATATGTTGAATTACTTTAGGCACCATTCATTAGTCTGATGGTAATGAACTATGAACTATCTGAGTCACTGACGTTGATCAGTCGCACCTAGCCAGGGGTGCGTAGGCTGAAAAGCTCTCCGGGTGTTCCATTTTGAACTCCTCTCTGCGGAGGTGAAACCATTGTAGCACAGCTTCCTGATGTCACTGTGCAGGCCCCTGACCTGGGGATTTGTTCCAATGCACGTTCTAGTGCATAGATCTGGGATGGGGCCCCAGGTTCAGCGTTTCTGACAGGCTTCTGGGTGATGCCCGTGCTACTTGCCAGCAGACCACACGTCAAATAGAAAGGCGCCGGCACAGCAAATATTTGAACAAAGTCACAAAAGCATCCTTAGGTATTTGCTCCTTTTACACACGGCATCCCCAGCCTTAAAGCTTATGGTCCCCTTCCCTCCGGGCACACGGTGGCCTGGAATTTGAAAAGAGCCAAGAGATCCCAGGGCCCTCACCTGTGCATGCTGCCCAGGAGCACACCTTCCCTGGGAGGCTCAGCTCTTTGATCCTTTCCCTCTCCGCCTGCAGGTATCGAAGCTGGAAAGAGAGAAGACTCAAGAAGCCAAGAGGATCCGGGAGCTGGAGCAGCGCAAGCACACCGTCCTGGTGACCGAGCTCAAAGCCAAGCTGCACGAGGAGAAGATGAAGGAGCTGCAGGCCGTGCGGGAGAACCTCATCAAGCAGCACGAGCAGGAGATGGCGAGGACAGTGAAGGTGCGGGACGGGGAGATCCAGAGGCTCAAGTCGGCGCTGTGTGCTCTGCGGGACGGCAGCAGCGACAAAGTAAGGACAGCGCTCACCATGGAGGCCCGGGAGGAGGCCCGGAAACTGTTCGATGCGGAGCGCATTAAGCTCCTGCAGGAAATTGCGGACCTGAAAACGGCCAAGAAGCAGGTGGACGAGGCCCTAAGCAATATGATCCAAGCGGATAAAATCAAGGCCGGGGACCTGAGGAGTGAGCATCAGTCCCATCAGGAAGCCATCTCGAAGATCAAGTGGGAGTCCGAGCGGGATATCCGGAGGCTGGTTAGTAACTCAGTGCAGAGCCATTCGCTTTCCAGGGGCCCGGGAGCCAGGGGTTTGCTTTATCGGGTGTTTCTTGTGAGTGGATGACAGACAGTGCCCACCTTTTGTCCCGTGTTCTATCCAAAATGCAGGATAGGTCGATAAGCAGGTAGGTGGTAGACAGACAGACACAGTCAAACGAGTAAAAGATTTTGGGTCACCTTCCTCATAAACACTGGATTCTTCCAGCCCACTACACGTGGAAAAATATCTATTCAATGACTCATGTTTTCTTGGGTGTCTAGAAAAATATTCTAAATTATGAACACTTCCAAAATTAGCCTGCTGTCACGTGCTTCCCATTTGCGAAAATGTGCCCAGGGGTAAGGAGAGTTTCTGCGGCTCTCATGACGCCTCAAACAAGGCAGCCGCTGGGAACATCCCGAGTGATTCATCCGTCTTCTCTCTAGGAACCCTGCCTGAAAGGAGTAGGTAGACCTATAAAATTCCCAGTCCTGTTTAAAATAGATTTGCCCCCAAATGAGCAGGGGTCACTATAATTTTTAAATTGGCTATCGTTCCTAAGTAGCTTATTCCTAAGTTTGCTGTTACCAAGTTCAAAGACCTACTTCAACCCCTATAGAGTTTGGTCTTTCCTTTTCATATGTCTGACCAAAGCCACTGGTCTCTCATGATGTCAAAAAACAACAACAACAACAAAACAAAACAAATATTATTGTGTGAAAGCTGTAACATCCTAGGATGACTTTGTCTAATATTTTAGAAGATGCATTTACATGCATGTACTCAGAATGTTTAACAGTTATATCTTATCAAATGAAACTTCACCTGTTAGAATGTACTTTATACCTCTCTAAGAACAGTACTTTCTTGGGAAAAAATTATACTTTCCCTCTTCTGTCTCCCAATTCTAAGTAATTCTTTCCTAAGAATTCTAATTATGTTCCTTGGATGGTATCTTGAAGATTTCAATTTTAAGTAAAATGTGGTTACATAGAACATAAAAAAAAAAAAACTAAACATGTAATTTTCTTTGTACTGCAATGTATTGTGACTGTAAAATGTTGCCTTTGCTACACTTTTCAAATTCTTCACCTGAAATTCATTCTATTGCACTGGTTGACAAAGGAAATCAAACACAGTGTAGAAATACTGGTCTCTGCCCTGCCTTTGATTTTTGAAACAACAATGGCTGATGATAAAGAATCAGACCTGTGACCTCTGGAGTCAGCAGGTAGGTAAATGGAAAGGAATCTTTACACGAAATATTTTTTATTGATGGTTTTCAGTATAAAATCTGCAAGTACATCCACTTGTTGATGTGTTGTTTTCTCTATGATGTTTCTTTCACCAGCACACTGATGAAGTAGATGTGAATCCCTCTTAATAACTGTAAAATCTAAGCTACCTGAAGAGTCACTCAAAAATTGGGTATAAACCAAATAACATGGGAAGCTTTTTCAATCATACAGATGCACTTTTCATTTTTATCTTCTTCTTATCCCATTCCTGTCCTCACCCCCAGCTCCATTTTTGGAACTGGAAGGGAGAGACATGGGAGTAATTCTATATGTATATAAATTTCCATCCCAACTAAGAGCAGAACTATGGAAAATTCTGGTGTTCAGAGACCACAGTCCATTCTTATAACTATTATATTATAGAGTCTTCGCACACTAATTACTAAATACCCTGCAGGAAGCCACTTGGGGAAATGCTGGAAATAATCTTGGCGTCAGTATAGCATAGAATCTAAGAGTGGGCTCTGAAGTCAGAAGACTGAATGTCAAATCAGGCCTCACCAATTACCCACATGACTCTAACCACATTAACTCTTTGGTACACAGTCATTATCTCTAAAATGGTGATAGCCACACCTACATAAAAGGATTGTTAATAAAATGAAGTAAGCTATGTAAAGCTCTGAATTTAGTGCCTTGAATGTGGTAAGATCAATACATTTCAGTTGTGATGGTGGTGATGATGAGGATGATGAGATGAGCCATAATGGGGTACTTTCCCAGAAAATTGGGTATGATACATCAGAACCCACTAGGAGTATGCACATCTGGAAGTGTGGTAAACTGTACATAACACCACAGATGACAGGTCTGACAGATGAATGTGCTACTCAGTAAAGAATAACATTGCAGTCCATCTTCTGCAAGGAGATGGAAACTAAAGACCATGTTTTTATTTCCAAATTAACAGGACAGTTCAGTTTCTCACCAAGCTACCAGATGATATCACAGGATCATCGGGTAACTTGGAATTTACTTCACTAACCCTCATGCAGGCAGGCTTGGCAAAAACATTCAGTCCAATGAAACTCTGAACAATTGGTATCAAATGTTTATAGGCCTTTAGTTGAGAAATATTTTGGAGGCCACACGCAGACATAGCAGAAATGAGAGTTAGGATCAATAAGTATATCCCAGAGGAGCAGGAGGGACAGAAGTGCTAATAAAACCAGGTACTTTCCATCCCTAGTCTTGTTCCAACCGTGGCTCTCTGACAGGAAGGGTAGAATGGTTGCTAAGAATTGGCTGCTCTGAAACATGGATAGGAATGGAAAGAGCTAGACCTCACGAGCCATGGAAGGACCCCACTGCAGAGTCACAGCCTGGATGCAAACACACTGGCCTGTGGAAATGACTAGGCTCCTACGAAGTCTGTAGCTTCCCCAGTTACAAATGACCTACTCCTAGTGGCTACTGCTATTGGAACTGAACTCAAAGGTTATTCCCCAAAGAGGAGATGGCATCCAAAATTGTTCTGGGAAACCCTGTGGTGGAAGATTTAGTATCTGTCTTTATGAACACTAATGATCCATTTTAAAGTGAGACTTTTTTTTCCATATTCAACCAACCCAAACCATTTCAAACAATATATCGACTCAAAGCATCTACACAGAACATACTAGAGAGAGAGAGAGAGAGAGAGAGAGAGAGAGAGAGAGAGAGAGAGAGAGAAGACTCTCTTTGATACCTAACTAGCCTAGGATAGACCTTCATTCCACAGCATTGCCTTATTCATGAATCCAATACACTAGTCGTACTCATGACTTTGTTCTATAGCCATCAGCGGATAGAAGTTCAACTCAAAGCTGGTGTAAAAATGCATTTCTTGACAGCATTGTTAAATAAAATGTCCTGGGTGTCATTTAATTCAGATGGATGAAATCAAAGCCAAGGACAGGATCATCTTTTCCCTGGAGAAGGAGCTGGAGACTCAAACAGGCTATGTACAGAAACTCCAACTGCAGAAGGAGGCTCTGGATGAGCAACTCTTTCTGGTCAAGGAAGCTGAGTGTAACATGAGCAGCCCGAAACGAGAAATTCCAGGGAGAGCGGGCGATGGCTCCGAGCACTGCAGCAGTCCTGTAAGTCTGTTCAAGTTGAAGTTACGAACACAGGAGTCATCTTTCATTTAGCTCCCAAGTTTTACTTTTCACTTAAGCTCTTTTCCTGTTTACTACAAAGAAATCAATTCCATCTCTTACTATAAAACCAGCTAGTATCTTGGGAACATGGTTTTCTAAACTCATAGACAACAAAGTGGTGTACACTGCATTAGCAGATCACAAGAGAATTACAGATCTTTTAAAATCCTTCACAGAATTTTTCTAGCCATCAATATCTGTCCAAACTCCAGCCTGTTATAAAGAATCATAAATTAGATGAAAATGCTTTGCCTCATGCCAAGACTGGTAATTTTCCCTTGTGAGAACAATTGGGTTGGAAATTGGTAAAGACGGTTATCATCTACAGGGTCAAAATGTATATCTATAAAAGGCTAAAGCATTTATATCATCCTCTGAATGCTTCTAGCCTGATTGAACTTGCCACTTATTTCTGTGGATGTTCATCATTTTATGAGACATTATACTCAGCAGTGCAGCAATAGAAATCAGCTTGTATATAATTGACTTTCATACCTTATACCTTTCAAATTATTTAGCTGCTAAAAAGATGAAAATGAATTATTTAGGAACAGAGACAGGTTCCAAAGTAGTACTTAGAACCAAGTAATGAATAGTTTATGAATTCGTATTCAGGATATCTATACCCCAGTAGGTGGTGACAAAGACTGCTGAACTTGAATTTAGCAGATGTCAGTTTTTGTTCTATCATTGACACCTGCATGGGATGAAGCATAATTAGTAAGAGAATGGGCTCTAGAGTCAGACCTTTTAGTTCAAACCCTGGGGATCTGCCATTTGCAACATGACCTTAGTAGAGATTCTTCATCTGTAAAAGAGAGACAATAGTGGTATCCATAGGCTGGTCTGTGGTTTAGAAGACGTGATATGTAAAATGTTGTACACAGTATCTGACACATAGTTAGCATTTAATACATATTGGGTATTGCTTCATCGATACTAGCCATGAGATCTTGAACAAGTTAGACCTCCCTGAGTCTTACCTGTTCTGCTGAATCCTCTAGGATACTGTGAATCTAGGGATATAGTGAGTGTGAAACTGCCTTGTCAACAATACAGCACTATCAAAATGTAAGACGATATGGCATTGGAAGAGTATGATGATAATGGTCCTATGGACTCTAGAGAATAGAATTCAGCCATGACTGCTGTGTGTAAGCTGATCCATGACAATTATGCCAGTTAGGAAGCCAGTTACCCTGAGCAAAATATACCAGCAATGGCTATCCTATAGTCTGTTTCTTTCTAGCATGAAGGTCATGCACCAACCTTCTCACTCAGACCTTCTTCTCCAGGAATATGCAGGAATTTGCAAACCCCATTTCTACCTGAAACTCTACCCCCTCTTTGGATAAGTTTCTTTTTTTAAAATATTTTTGTTATTGGTTTCAGAAAGGAAGGGAAAGAAAGAGATAGAAACATCAATGATAACAGAGAATCATTGGTCAGCTGCCTCCTGCAGACCCCACACTGGGGATCGAGCCGGCAAACCTGGCATGTGCCCCTACTGGGAATCTAACAGTGACCTTCTGCGTCATAGGTCAACGCTCAACCCCTGAGCCATGCCAGCCAAGCTCTTTGGTTAACTTTCATAGCAGGACACTGTGTAAGTCGTGAGAAGCAATGTGTAGCCACAACATGACTGTCGTCTCACAGCTCACAGATTTAATAAGCTGATCCAGACATCTACCTCTCCCTCTGCCAGGAGTCAGAGCTCCAGGGAGTAGCTGCAGTTTCAACCAGGCTTGGTCTTAAACCCGTGTGGTAAATATTGGGGGTTCAAAAAGGGAAAATGTTTGCTCTTCTCTGAATAAGAGAACATTTTGCTCTCACTTCACAAGCCAGATGAAAGGACGTAAACTGTATTCCAAAATTTTGTGAGTAGTGTTGTTGACAAATTACCCATTTTAACTTTCATGTGTGTAGGATTTGCGGAGAAATCAAAAGAGAATAGCTGAATTGAATGCCACTATAAGAAAATTAGAAGACAGGAATACCTTGCTTGGAGATGAACGAAATGAATTGGTGAGTTCTAATCAGAATGTTTTATTTGTGGGTTAAGCATTATGTGATAGAAGTATATATGATGTTATGGATGTATAACAATAGAGAAAGATCCACAAATAATAAAGGTAAACTCAATAAATATGCCCAAAGTGATATACTGATGTGACTCCACCCAGATGAAGAAGTGGAAGATTACCGTATCTCAGACCTCTGCTTCTTGTGACTCCTTCTGAAGTTACGCACTATGCCGACTTCTATCCTGAGACATAAATTCAGCTTTGGCCTTTGATATAAGATGGGAGTTTTCAAAGGGCGATTAGGACAGAGTTGGGGTATATTGCTTTAGAATCACAAGAGCTTTTAAAGTATTCATAGGTAGCTAAGTCTCCTATCCCAGCAATTCCCCAAATGGTAGGTTCTCATAAACAAGAGTGAGTACTTTAAACAGCCTTTCAGCTATTTCTGATACACCCCTTCCCGTTCCTTATTTTGGTACCCTCCACCCCCAGCGCATACTCACATTCAGAGCCATTAGTGTGAAATGAATGAAGTAACTGGGAGAACTTTGACATGGAAATATATTATGTATAAGGTGACCATAAAATATGTCATCCGTATGGGAGTTTTGAGAGGAAAATGGGAGACTGTTCATAGTTACCCTATGTTAACATTTATAAACTTAAACCAGTACTTCTCAGCTAGAGATTATTTGGACAACATCTGGAGACATTTTTGGTTGTCACAACTGGGAGGGAACTACTGGCATCCCGTGGGCAGAGGCCAGGGCTGCTGTTAGACATCCTACAATACACAGAACAGCTTGTCACAACAGAAGTAAAATCTGGCCCCAAATGTCTGGAGTGGAGAGGTTGAGAAACCCTGCCTTAGACCAAAGGGCCAACCAGAGTATGGCCACAGTGTATGGTGGCTAGGTAACAGCACAGCCATACTTTATCAAGACTTGGTGAGAATTGGTTGTTCTTAAACACAAATATCAATAGAAATCTGTTTTGTTTTTCTCCATAAAACTGTCCTAAAAATAAATAGCTTTAGTGTGAGTCAGGAGACTTGGCAAGATCTCTGATGGCAAGATCAGGCTTCAGGGACAACCAAGCTTGGATTCGGGCCCTGATTGTGCTCCTTAGTGACTGTGTGTGTGTTTCTTCCAGCCAAGGAGGCCCAGGGCAGGGTGGGTGTGAGCAGGATGGGCTGGTGCTGAGCTGAGCGGGGTAGCTGGGCTGGAAGAGTCTAGGGAAACAGGTGTGCGATTCCTCTTCTGAACATTTCCAAAAGCAGAATCTCGGCAGCACCTCCTTTAAGGCCATAGACTGTCAGAGGGTTCTGAAGAATGTGACGAAATGGCCTTCAAGGAAACTGTAACTTGTGTCTTCTCAGTTAAAGCGCGTGCGGGAAACCGAAAAGCAGTGTAAACCTCTCCTGGAAAGGAACAAGTGCCTCGCCAAGAGAAATGATGAGCTGATGCTGTCCCTGCAACGCATGGAGGACAAACTGAAAGCCGTAACCAAGGAAAATTCCGAAATGGTGGGTGTCCTGGACTCTTTACACCCGCAGCATCCTTGCTCAGCTCACCCAGTCACCTGACTTACTGCTCTCTCATAGCTTGGTTTTTTAAACACAATGCTATTTATGAAAGCTCAGATTTTCCTTATGTAAGCAAGGAAACTTTAAGGGGGGAAAAGCAAAAGTTGGTTGCTGGCTCTGGGTTTTCCAGAGTTTCTAAATTTGCAGAACAGTAGAAGTGCTTCCAGGAATATGCACACGCTCTGCAAAAGGTCTGAAACAGAGAAGCAAAGTTTCAACAGAGCTCCTCAGCCAGACACCTCCTTCCAAGAATTTCACGATTGTGCCCTTTGCAGAACTGTACCGCGTACCCTCATCTTCTAAGAGCTTTCACGATGGTGGAGGAATGGATGCCATCTTTTGTATTATGTATGGACGAGTCATATGCCAATGCACTCCTTCACAGGCGTTCACTACGGCTATCGAGATCTCCAGACTTTGCCAATGATTTTGACTTATTATAGCCGATAAAGTGTACCTGAGAGTTTTAGTTGGCATGTGTGTGTGTTGAAGCTGGGAAAATTTAAAACTTAGCTGGAGCCTCATCAAGTTTTTATAGATGTTTTATGTTAATCACTAACATTTGGGATTTTTAAAGTCTTCACCTGTACATTCCTCTTTCCCAATCCAGAGAGAAAAAATAACAACTCACCCACCCTTGAAAAAATTAAAATCTCTGAATGACCTCGATCAAGCTAATGAAGAACAAGAGACAGAGTTTCTCAAACTTCAGGTCATTGAGCAACAGAACATCATTGATGAGCTCACCAGGGTAGGTCTCGACCAACCTGGGAGCCCTAAGCTGTTCCCAAGGATAACTAGCCAAGGCACCACCATACACTGGGACACTTAGTAATTTCAGATTAGCCCCAAAGGCCCAAGTTCATATGTTTAATATGTACACAGGTTCAAGAGGCTCTATTCCAAAACTGCTTTGTATTGTTGAACTGTTTTATTTTTCAATTATAATCTGATTATCAGTAACTATAATATACTAGAGGCCTGGTGCATGAATTCATGCACCAGTGCGGTCCTTCGGCCTGGCTTGAAGGATTGGGCCAAAACTGGCTCCCTGACATTACCCATGGGTCCCTGATTGTGAGAGGGCACAGGCCAGGCTGAGGGACCCCACCCGTGCATGATCAGGGCCAGGGAGGGATGCAGGAGGTTGGCCAGCCAGGGAGCGACCATGGGAGGGCTCCAGGGTGTGTCCGGCCCATCTTGCTCAGTCTCAATCAGCCAGACCCCAGCAGCAAGCTCACCTACCGGTCAGAAAATCTGCCTCCTGGTGGTCAGTGCATGTCATAGTGACTGATCGACCAGTCGACTGTCTGCCCTCTGGTGGTCAGTGCACATCATAGGGAGCGGTTGAGCAACCTTAGCATATCATTAGCATATTATTCTTTGATTGGTTGAACGGCCAACTGGACAACAAGACGCTTAGCATATTAGGCGCCTATTATATTCATTTGTTAACTAATTTGGTAACACAAATAATAGTTGCAAACTTTCAAATGCATTGTACTGTGAGAAGGTAGGTCATGTGGGTATATCTTATGATTGCCTCCAGTAAGATTCTGAGACTTACAGGTTAAATATTTCACCTATAATAATAACAGGACTATATGCTTCTTGTTTCCCAACTTCTAATTCAGTATCTAGTACATAGTTGCAGTTTAGTAAATATTTGTTGAATAGCCACATCATAAGTAGTGACAGAGCTGAGATTGCAGTCCAGATCTTCTGACCATGACTCCAGTACCTGGTGAAGCAGATAGAACAAGTATTACTCCCATTTGCATCTGGCTAAAGTCCGTGTTACCAGCAGCTGTGGATTAAAACCTTTAATGCCTTTGGATTTCCTCTCTGCCTTCAGGACTAAGCCAAGGTCCTGAGGAACTAGTGGTGGGGGGGTTAGGCAATAGTCTCCAAATAGAGTGAACAAGGTGATTTAGAGCCCAGGGAAGAAAAGATTATAACTTTGGTATATAGTTACTTGTTCTATGCTGAGTATACGTTATAATGCATATGCTTTACTAGGAGAGTGATCTAAACAAGTTAAGTTTTAAAAGTTTCAGATATATAGAAGTTGCATGATCAAAATATTTTTACATATAAAAGTGAGAAATCAGAAAGGTTAACACCAATGACTTAAACCAGCTTATTTATCAAACATGGCCTTCTGAAATGCTATGCCTCTCCTTCACTTCCACACCCTTCATAAATTTCACAGGCTCACTAGTCTAGGGATTTGTTTGGTTTTAAGTATCCTGAGTTTAAGCTAAAAGTTTCTTATAGAATTTGGACACATTGAGGCATGTCAAGCAGACTCTCAGGGAGACGTAAG
>PVJC01029518.1:0-21813 GCA_004026665.1 Murina feae
GGGGGGGACCAGGCTGGCAGAGGAGCGGTTAGGCATTGATCAGGCTGGCAGGGGATGGTTAGGGGCAGTCAGCAGGCGAGAAGTCGGGAACCAGCAGTCCTGGATTGTGAAAGGGATGTCCGACTGCCTGTTTAGGCCCGATCCCACTTGTAGGATCGGGCCTAAGTGGGTAGTCGGACATTCCTCAAGGGGTCCCAGATTGGAAAGGGTGCAGATTGGGCTGAGGGATACCACCCCCACCCCCCACCCCCACTCCCACTCCGTGCACGAAATTTTGTGCACCAGGCCTCTAGTCTATATATATAAAAGCCTAAGTGACCGATTGACTGGTCACTATAATGCACACTGACAACCAGGGAGCAGTCAGCTTGGACAGACAAAAAGAGAAACAGGTGATTGAGTCTATAAAAGATTGCAAGCAGGTGGGGCTGAGCTGCAGTTCACATTGAGAGGCCGTGCTATCTGCCCAAATTCCGCCGCTCCCCAGGGAGGCATGGCACCCCAACCCCCATCAACCCTCCAGCAGCATCCTCCTGACAGCCGGGACCATGGGAAGGAGCAAGGGAAAAAAGAGACCACAAACTCCATCCCTAGCACCCACCTCCTATCAGACTGGAGCCATCCCAGGACTTGCAGGAAGGCGCAACAAGTGGGCGGCCTGGCTATGCAGGTACCAAAACTCCCCACTCCGCCCCAGGCTACTCTTGAGCACTCACCCCACTTCTCTGAGCCTCAGTCTGCACCCCCAGCAAGGCCGCAGGAGCTCTGCCCTAGGGACACACTTCTCCATAGCTGGGTATGGCGGACCAGGAAATGCGAGGGGCTGCGGTGGAAGATGGGGGCCTGCTGACCATTTTGAGTGGGGCCGGGATGAGCAGGAGCAGCTCCTTCCTGGCCGCCTGCCACTTCACGCACTACCACATCTCTCGGGTTGTTGGATGCCGATTTCAGCCCTATCCCTGCAGGCCACACCCAGGGACCCATTTGTGCACTGGGCCTCTATGATAATATATTGTCCTTCTATAAAGAAAAATATCCTCTCTTAAAACTCATATTTTACCCTTTTTTCTTCCTCCTCCTTTTAACAGAAACATATAGAGGAACACATTTCTAAAAAAACATGTTTCTAGTTCTAACCATGCAAGGGAGATAATGGCATCCGATGGATCTTGGTGTCAAGAGAAACAGGTGCCATGGGGGCTGTGACACTGGAACATTCAGGTCCTGTGTTAGAGAGTTGCTAGCACTCAATTCTAGCTAATAGTTGCCATAGGGAAGACAGTTGTCAGATTTGGGGCTTTTCAGGTGAAGCCTGAGAGTCTTGGCATTAGTCTATCATCTACTTGCTGTTTGCATTTATTCTTTGATTTGTTCACCACAATGTCCCCAGCTCTGGTTATGATGAGTGGTTGTTTTCTCCATTAAATTTCTTTTGCACCTTTGTCAAAAATCAGATGGCCATGTTTCTGTGAGTCTGTTTCTGCATTCTCTATTCTGTTCCATTGATTTATTGTCTGTCTCTTTAGCCTTAATTACTGTAGCTTTATAGTAAGTCTTAAAATCAAGTAGTGTAATTCCTTCAACTTTATTCTTCTTTTCCAATACTGTTTTAGCTAGTCTAGTTTCTTTGCTCTTCCAAGTAAATTTTAGCATCAGTTGGCCTATATCTAAAAAAAAAAAAAAAAAATCCTGCTGGGATTTGGTTAGTATTGCATTAAATCTATAAATCACTTGGGGAGAAATTGGCATCTTTAACCATGTCAAGTCTTCTAATTTATAAACATATTATGTCTTCTCATTTATTTTTTAAATCTTTTTTGAAAGTATTATAGATGCCCCCTTTTTTCCCTCATTGTCCCTTTCTAGCCCACACCTGCCTCTCACCCCAAGCCTTCACCCCTCTATTGCCTGTGTCCATGGGTCATGCATATATACATACAAGTTCTTTGGTTGATCTCTTCCCACCTAACCACCCACCTCCTCCTTCCCTCTGAGCTTTGATAGTCTGTTCCATGCTTCTATGTCTGTGAATCTGTTTTGTCCACCAGTTTATTTTGTTCACTAGACTCCATATGTGAGTGAGATCATGTGATATTTGTCTTTCTCTGACTGGCTTATTTCACTTAGCATTATACTCTCCAGGTCTCAGAAGGTAAGAGATTCTTCTTTTTAACTGCTGCATAATAGTCCATGGTGTAAATGTACCACAGCTTTTTTAAAAATATATTTTATTGATTTTTTACAGAGAGGAAGGGAGAGGGATAGAGTAAGAAACATCGATGAGAGAGAAACATCGATCAGCTGCCTCCTGCACACCCCCTACTAGGGATGTGCCCACAACCAAGGTACATGTCCTTGACTGGAATTGAACCTGGGTCCCTTCAGTACACAGACCGACGCTCTATCCACTGAGCCAAACCAGTTAGGGCATACCACAGCTTTTTTATATGGAGTTCCATTGTTAGGCTCATACACATTTAGGATTTTTATGTCTTCTTGGCAAATTGACTCTTTATCGAAATATAATATTCCTCCCCCTGGCCAGTGTGGCTCACTTGGTTGGAGCATTGTCCCATGCACCAAAGGGTCTTGGGTTTGATTCCCAGTCAGGATACATACCCAGGTTGTGGGTTGATCCCCAGTCGGGGCCCATGTGGGAGGCAACTGATCAATGTTTCTCACATTGATGGTGTTTTCACTCTTTCCCTCTCCCTTCCTCTCTCTCTAGAGTCAATGAAAAACATACCCTTGGGTGAGGATTTTTTTTCTTTAAGCTAATATCCCTCTTTATCCTTGGTAATTTGCTTTGAAATCTTGTCTGATGTTAATATAGCCATTCTGGCTTCTTCTGACTAATGTTTACATGGCATGTCTTTTTCCATCCTTTTATTATTTTCAGTCTACCTATCCTATATAATAAAACCCTAATATGCAAATTGACCAACTTTCAGAATGACCAGTCACTATGATGTGCACTGACGACCAGGGACAGACGCTCAACACAGGAGCTGCCCCCTGGTGGTCAGTGCGCTCCCACAGGGGGAGCACCACTCAGCCAGAAGCCAGGCTCACAGCTGGTGAGCACAGCAGCACAGGCGGCAGTGACGAGAGCCTCTCCTGCCTCCGCTTCTGGGGGGCAGTTAGGAGCGAGAGGTCCCAGACTATGAGAGCTCCAGACTGCAAGAGAGGTGTCTGACTGTTGGCAGGCCTAAGCCAGCAGGCGGACATCTCCCGAGAGTGTAAGATTGTAAGTGCAGACTGGGCTGAAGGACAACCCCCCCTTCAGTGCACAAATTACATGCATCAGCCCTCTAGTATAATTATATTTGAACTGAGTTTTCTTATACGCAGCACATAGTTGAGAAATGTTTTTTGATCCACTCTGCAAATCTGTCTTTTAATTGGTGTGTTCAGAGCTTTTACATGCAATGCAATTGTTGATATGTTTAGAATTAGGTCTACCATTTTATTATTTGTCTTCTGCTTTTCCCTCTCTTTATTCCTTTGTTTTCCTTTTCCTACCTTCTTTTCAGTTATTTGAACATTTTTAGTATTCTTCTTTATCTATTTTAACTATTTTTTTGTATAATATTTTTAGTGATTGCTTAGAGATTACAAAAAGAATCAACATTTTCACACTTCTGTTGGAATGTAGAAATCTTATGTCCGTATAGATCCTTTTATGCTTTCCCTTTTATGCAATAGCTGTTATATCTATATACATTGAATATCCCATCAGACATTGTTACATATTTTTACTTTTAACCATTAGATATATTTTAGAGAATTTAAGACAGGAAGAATAGTGTTATATTTATCTAGATAATTATCATTTCCGTTGCTCTTCATTCCCAGTGTTCCAAGTTTACTTCTTTTGTCATATTTCTTCTGTCCAATGACCTTCCTTTAACAATTCTCATAGAGCAGATCTGCTAGCTATGAATTCTATTAGGTTGTCTTTATCTGAGAATATCTTTATTTTACCTTCATTCCTGAAGGTTGTTTTTGTTGGATATAGAACTCTGAGGTGACAGTTCTTTTCTCTCATCACTTTTAAAATGTGCCACTTTCTTCTGTTTTTTATGGTTTTCTGATAAGAAAACCCACAGGGGAAAAAATACTTGCAAATTTTATGTCTGGTAAGTCTAGGATTCAGAATATATAATAACTCTTACAGCTCAGTAATAAAAAGCCTACAAAATAAAATACCTATAAATATTTATTCCAATCTTTTACCCTAAAAAGGTCTTTTGCAAAACAAAAGTTTTAATTTGATGAAGCCCAATTTGTCAGTTTTTTTTATCCTTTGATTGCTGTGCTTTAGGGATCATATCATGCTTCTGTGCCTATGGATGTCCAGTTGCTCCAACACCATTTTGGAAAATAAAACTCATTTACAAAATGTGATCTTTAAAATTATAAAATTAGGCCCAGGCTGGTGTGGCTCAGTTGATTGAGCATTATCACATACACCGAAAGATCGTCATTTTGATTCCCAGTCAGGGCACATGCCCAGTCAGAGTGCATACAGGAGGCAACTGGATTCTCTCTCACATTGATGTTTCTCTCTGCCTCTTCTCTCTCTAAAAACTCAATTTAAAAATATTTTTTTAAAAGTTATAAAGTTAGTTTGACCCTTTAAGGAGCTTTTTTCTAAGAAGTCAGATCCAATGCTTTCCGCTTTGTGATTGTCCTTGACTTTTGGTCCCTTCAGCATGTCAGAATGTATCTTGTGGGATTTTTTTTTTTTCAGGTGACTGTGGTTTTAGAATGAGGGATCCTGGAAAAAATAAGCAAATAAAAATGAGTGACTTGTCAACTTCTTGTCCTTTGGTAGGATCAGTGCTGGATCAGAGCTGCAGTCCTGACCGTGTTTCAGAAGGCTGTGCCGGGAGGGAAGCTAGGTTTTTAAGGCCATAGGGCCTATTCACACAGCTAGGAGATGGGAACATCATTCCCCTTTTAGAGGTGGGAAGCTGAGGTCCCAGAGCTAGAGCTGCTAGAGTCTCATCTTTACCAACAGCGTGTTCTCAGACTTCCTCCAGAATAAAATGGGCTTGAAAATAGTGCTCCCATTGCAGCACTGGGATAAAAGCCACTGATATTGGTAGACTGCCATACTGCCTCCTCAGCTCTGGTCCCTCCAGCCTGAGCTGGTAACATCCTAAAAAGGAGGTGGGCAGGTAGTGTTCTCACGTTACATAGATGAAGGAACAGAGCTTGAGAGGCATCAGAATGGCAGAGATCATGTAGCTAGTGGGTGTCCAAGCCAAGGCCCGCAGTCTGTCCTGCCTTCCTCCCCGCTCTCCTGCTGTCTTGGCAGTCATGCCAAGTCTGATAAGATAGTTATTCTTTCTCCTCTTCCTGAAGATCCTGTCTGCTATGTACACAAGGCCCCGAGGGAAGAGTGTTGGAAGGCCAACATTCATGGCACTGGCCATGGGGCACCAAGAGCCACATGTCCTGTCACGTAACCTAAGAAGACTGGGTTACATGTCATAGGTTATGAACAAGTGAAAGAGAGGCCATGTCATCAGTCTGGGCAAGAAATGTTCATGGTTGAACCAGGATCCCTGGAGATGGACAGGGAAGCAAAAGGGAAGGAATATAGCACATCAGTGCAGGAGACCTGGGACCCAGCCCAGCCATACTCACCACTGCATGGCCTCAGGAAACACCATGATTGCTCTGAGCTTCTGTTTCATCTGTAAAATGGGTAAAAGTGGTGATAGTTGGTGTCCTGGGGCACTGGTCAGTGCTCAGGAAGTGATAGCTGAACCCAGCATCTGGGTGTGAAGGAAAAGAAGGCAGTTCAAAGCTGCAGAGCCTGCCACCTGTCAGTTGTCCTGGCCCCATCTGCACATTTTCTCAAGTTTAATTCAGAGACTCTTGAATAAAATTTTTAAAATACGTTTTTATTCATTTCAGAGAGAGGAAGGGAGAGGGAGAAAGAGATAGAAACATCAATGATGAGAATCATCTATCAACTGCTTCCTGCACTCCTCCTACTGAGGATTGAACCTGTAACCCAGGCATGTGCCCTGATCAGGAATCAAACTGAGACCTCCTGGTTTATGGTCAACACTCAAACACTGAGTCACACCAGCCAGGCTTGAATAACATTTTATATGACAAAGATAAATACTGACAAAAGGACGGAGCCAGAGTGAGGGCATGTTATCAGAGAAAGGAGAGCCCCAGGGCAAGCCCTGGAGCATGAGCAGTCCCAGTCAGAAGCTATGCTGCTGAGCAGGCAGAGCACAGAGCACCCCTGCAGAAAGTCAGCCCCTGGGCACAGCACAGGCAGAATCCATCATGTCCAGCCTAGCTAGTGAGGACTAACCGAAGTGAGACCCTTCTGATTCACTAAGTAAAGCAAAGGAAACTGCCTTTTGCTTTCTTTCTCCTCCCACCTGCCCTTCATCTTCGAAGACATGTGACAGGAAGAGCAGGAGGCCCTTCTTCAGAAGACCTTGCCCAGTCGAGCCTCTTTCTCTCACTTAAACTGTGGGACATTGTAAACCCCTTCAAATGGCTGGACCTCGGGGGTCTGCACTTCACTTTGTGACCTGGGAGAGTGCTTAGCAGACACTTTTCCTCATCTGTGAATTTATCTTTCAGCTCTGTGCAGTGTGTCTAGAAGACTTCAAGCCTCGAGATGAGTTGGGGATTTGTCCATGTAAGCATGCCTTCCACAGAAAGTAAGTATTGGAATGGAACTATTTAAGGGAACCTGAGTTTGAGGCACATCAACCAACTTGTGGGCTTGGAACAGTGCCAGACAAGCTTGAGGCTTCATGATTGGCCTACAGTGCAGAAAGCATCCTACAGGGTGGGGCATGTGTGCATGGCACTAAGAGGAATTGGGGTCATGGAACATGAGCACTGTGGCAGGACTTTGGGCAGAATGCCAGACAAGCCCACGCCTCCTGGAGCCCAGGCTACAAAACCAGTTTAATGGAACATTCTAACGAGAGCTTCCACTCCAAAAAACTTACCAAAACTGTAGTTATTTTAAATTAAGATAGATGAGTCTGAACGTAAATGGTAATGTGGGGCTCTCTCCTCCCTCTTCTTGCAAACATATATTCCCTCTTCTCTTGCAATTTTATGCATTTTGAATGTCTATTTAAAAAAGTCATTTTTCCTACTTTGCACCACCCTCACTGTACTTCCTTTTTAAAGAAACCATGATGACTGAGGGGGTAGCATACTTGGAGCTCTGGTTCCTCCAGAGGATAAAGTGGGTTCTCCATTGCGGGTGGAGCTCATTAGGACCTGGCTGTCTTTGGGCAACAGATGTGTTCAACATGAAAAATGTGTGGGCAGGTGGGTGGGCTGGTGTACGGTGAGCATGGGACTGATGTCTTCCCTCCTGTGGTATCTTGTTCTGCAGGTGCCTTATTAAATGGCTGGAGGTTCGGAAAGTGTGTCCACTGTGCAACATGCCAGTTCTGCAGCTGGCCCAGTTGCACAGTAAGCAGGACCGTGGACCCCCACAGGGGCCCCTACCAGGGGCAGAGAACATTGTATAGCTCACCACAGGATCAAACTGTTGCAGGACCCACACTCACAGAGGCAGGAGGAACACATGTGCTCTCTGTGTTGGCTGTTATACCCAGGCGCCAGCTGCCACTTCCTTTGCCTCATGAAAAACTCCTGGACCAGCTAAGGGAAGGCCCAGACTTCTGGGTCACGTGACACCCAACGCTGGCAGTGACCGTGTCAAGAGAAAAGAAGTTAAATGAGCCTGCGGGTTTGGTTCAAGGAACTTCATGAGAGTCTCTTGCCAACTCAACTACATGCTGTCCCCCAGACACTTATCTCCATGTCAGGTGACTCTTGTCCAACAGAAGGGAAGATAAACACTAGTGCTAGAGAAGGGAACTGAAGGCAGGTCTTTAAAGCCACCAATACCCCGGCCTGTGGACAGATGAGCTTCAATGCAGACTGCATGCCTGAGCAGCAGCAGACCTTCCTGGCAGCCCGAGCCAATTAAAACCAGCGCTTACCTCAGCCGAAGAATGACCGGTTGCCTGGCTGGTGAGACAGTGCCAACAAAGGCTTTTCACCTTCTATTCCTTTGATAAAATCATCTTGGAATCCAAGGGCTTTGGTTACAGTGCCCCTCACCATCACTTCTCCCTCAGTTTTACAACATCTGTTTATCAAGTTGCCTCAGCTAAAAACATTAGAAACGCTTGGAAGGGCCTGGTCAGAAGCCATTTCCTTATTCCACACCCACCTCACCAGTGAGGCACAGCCAAGCTGCCTATTAGGGGCCCCAGTGGGCCTGGGCCCCTGAGCCCTTTCTGTCCCTATGTGCCCCAGGGGGGCTGAGAGAGAGCTGCCCACATTCCCCCATTCAGAGTGTGGTTCCAGCATAGCTGCTGGTCTTGGCCCACTCTCTTGGGAGGGAGCCACTGGGAGCCCTCAGCTGAGAATGGCTAGTGCTGAGACAGGAGTATGCTGGCCCCCTTTCCTCTCCCCTTCTTGCCCTCTCTCTTCCTTCAGAGAAAATGCTGGCACTGACTTTTTAACAACTTAAAACATCCCAAATAAAATCCCTCTGTAATTCTTTAGCCAGGGACCCACTTGAAATTGTAAATAGTTTCAGGAAGCTCCTGCAGGGCTGTTCACTCATTGGTGTGTGCCTCAGTATCCGGACTTGCGGAAAACTAATTGCAATTGCAAGTGTCTTTATAGGAGAGAAATGCATGCTATTCTTTGGCTCTTTCTGCCCAACTTTTCTAGAAGTGACTCAGAGCCCTTTAGAATCATGAATATTGTATAAATTAGCTAAGAACTTTGTAGTTCTTTTCCACAGCCCTGTTCTCAATCTCCTTCCATTCTAGGGATGGGTTCCTTGTCACAGCTTTGCCTCTGCTCCCTCACAGGTGTGAGGGGGGCGGCTTCTCACTGAAAATGCTGTCTGCATGGTATGGATAGATGGAGGAAGTTTTGCAATTCTGATGATGGCATTTATTCAAGAACTTTTTCTGGAACCCAGCCTCTACCGTTTTAGAATGGAAAAGGGAACCAGTTCGTGGTTCAGGTAGCTGCAAAGGATGAGGAAAATTCCTATTAGCCTAGGAAAGTGCTGGGCAGAATCCAGTTTGGAAAATTACAACTCCACTTGGTCAGAATTGGCTGTTTCCGAGTGACCTAGTGTATGGTATTCCTATGGTATGCCAACTGGACTGTTTCTTAAACAGGGCAAGGAAAGTGTGGAATATTTTTATATGAAAGCCTTAGCCTGTTGGGCATCCATGAAAAGAACTATTTGTACACTTCGACTTTTCACCGTTTCTGCGTTCTCTGTAGCACAATAGAGTTGAATGCTGCAAAGCACCCAGTTTACAGTGAAATATTGTTAGTGACCAAGTAGGCTTGCTTCTGGACTAGCCTCATTAATGACCACCAACCCACCATTTTCCATCTTGTCGTTATGGGCTTCGAATAAGAGAATTTTTCCCCTCAGAGGAGGAATGCTTGTGCTCTGTACTGCAGATTTCTTCCACTCTGGTTCTGCAAGATTATAGACTTCCAGTTGCAGCCTTTTTCTGCCCCCGTGTCAGTAACAAGGAGACAGCTTCACCAAGTCCCTGTATTTATAGGGAGGCTCATTAATTCATTTCACTGTGTCACAGCTAAAAGTAGAGGTCATTGGTATGCACTGGACCAGAGGTGCAAAGCCAAACAGGTTAGAGGAAGCTTGAGAAGGCTGTGCAATCTCCACTTGGTACCATAGTGGGTCTGCTTAGCCCCAGGAGGTGCCACTAATATTACCTCAATACGTGTGAATGTGGGGGAGGAGTGCTTTTTAAAATGCAGCATTTCCACTACGATGGGGCTGGACATTGGAGTGCTGAGTGCCCACTCTGCTCATTCATCTCTCCTTTCTTGGTGTGCTATCCTTTTGCAGCATAGCCATTGTCACTTGGCAGTTAGCAACACAACCTGAATGCATTTGCCACCCACATTTGGGTCCTCCTCCAGCACTTCCCTGTACTGCATGCAGCTAGTAGCGGTTAGTCACAGCATTGTGTGATAAAGGTAAATTTCCATCTGGACTTTTTCTTTACTTGTGAGCCATGGGTTAGTGGAATAGAACTCAGCCTATTCAGCTGGTTTTAGAAATGGAACAAAACCAGCCTGACTTGGTTATCTTTGACACTATGATTTGGTTAGGCTTATTCCCAGAAGGCAGCAGGACAAGATAGAAATGATCTGATTGGAACAGGTGGCCCATGGATGAGGGCATCTGGCTGAGGTATACCAGGGACCTCCCACCATTGTCATTGCCAGTTCTTCACAATTCTTGACAAATGCCAAGCCCCTTGGATTCTAACCTCAGGCCCTTTCCACAGCCCCTCTCCATGGCCTCAGTCCACTGCTACACTATTCCTAATGACTATAGAAATTACTGGGAGGCATCCCCAGAGCTCTGGACATAAAAAGTGATCAGACTGACTTGAAGCATCTTTCACTCACTAGCCAGGTGCCTTTCTGCCCACTATCCATCACCCAGGGACTATAATGGTATCTACAGGCTTTTGCAAGGATTAGCTTTGTCTAGGGCCTAATTGGTGACAGATCCGAGTCATGGGAGCTGACAATGGGCAATGGTTTGTCACACAGGTCATGTGGGGGTCCTGTTGTCCCAGGTCTGCTGGCTGCCTTCCTCTTCCCCTACCTCCATGTGTCTTTTGCCCAGTGCTCCCTGATTTGTTGCTCACTGTTGGATTACCTTTTTAAATTTAACTCTGAGTAGGTAATCCCTTTCCATGGTTCATAAATCAGTCTTCCTTATATCCTTGACCTCTACCAAGTCCAGCTTCTCACCTCTTGAGCACCTAGTTTTGTTCCTTATGTATCCTCCTGGAGGTCATTTATGTATATACAAGTGCACACACGTGTATGTATATGTGGGGGGGGGGGTTCTCTTTTGCTTATGATACTGAAGTTTATTCAGGAGCATTCCTTTCATATGGGAAGAGCTATACCAGAAGTCAGAATATCTGTAAAAGGTGAGCCCAGAATGGTGGTATGATCCTTTTACAATCACATTCCTTTTGAAAATGGCTTTATTGATTGCAGCACAATGGAATTCTAATTTTCTATACAAATCAAACTGCAGTCCCTCCCTGACTCCTACCACAGATGTCCAGAGGACCAGGGCACAACCAGTTTCCAGACTTGCTGATCTGTGACAGCATACACAAGAGCAGGTTCTATAGCCAAGAGCAGCAGTGCAGGCCCAGCTATTTTGCAGCTACCTGGACAAGCTGCAAGGGAAGCCTGAGTACAGCAGTGATGTCTGTTAACAACTCTCGTTTTCTTAGGTGAGCACCTGTTTTTGAGGCAGGAGTTCAAGCAGCAGCAGCAGCAACTGAAGGCTGAGGCACGTTTCTATCTTATGAGGCAGATGTCTCAGATGTTGCTAAACAAGTAGGTGGACGGGTCCGTGGGTCAGGCTCCTTTTCCCTCCCCTCTAAAAAATGCTTCCCCTAGTTTTTTCCCTAGCCCCACACTTTTCACTCAATGACATTCCCCACCAGTAACCTTTTCTTTAAGAAATACTTTTAAGTTCATTTCTGCCCCTAGAGAATATGGAAATTAAAGCTGCGTTCCTTTAGGCAGCCAACGGGACTATGGACTGGTGCCTCTTGGTCCTCACCACCTCCCAGTGTCCTACCACCCAGAGTTTCCCCAGGATTCAAAGTGCTTTTGGGCCCCTGACCTGAAACTTGAAAAGGAATTGCAGGGAACCTCCACCCTTCTGTCATGTGATGAATCTCTGGCCCTGGGATAGTCTTCCGCGACAGCTATTAAGAATTTGAGTAAAAGACATGTCTAAATTAAGTGTATAAATTTAGGTGAAATTTGCAGTTAATAACTAGAATATGCTGGGTCGTGGTTCTTTAGTAGATAAGATTAATGTGCTTCCATTTAAGAGTATCAAGAGGAACACAGAAAGGCTTGGTCAGTTTTCCAGTTGTTTTAGAGCCCACTTGTTACAAGATGCAAATCATTTTCTCCATCTTTAGACCAAACATCAGCATTCTTTGCTTACCAATCCAGGGCTCACTTCTGTGGCTGTAGGGACAAGGAGAACACCCTGCCTGCTCTAGGGACATGTACTCAGAAAGGGAGCCCTGCCAATATTAAGGTTCTTGTCTGTACTTTGATGTAGCTCCCTGTGCCAGTACAAGCCTGGGGGGTCAGCACCTTAGCCCAGGTGCACACCGTCCCTGTCTGCTCCTTCTCTCCCAAGTTCCGAGAGAAAAAGGAAGCAGATGGGACCAGTGTTAATAAGTCCCCCCTGGTGACACCGTCTTCCAAAATAGTGTGTTCCTGATCATTGTCATCTCTGGTAACAGATCACTGCCAGGAAGGAAGGTAGCTTAGCCATGTAGTATAGCCCACTGGGGTTCATTCACTAGATATTATATAACTCCCTCAATAAAAGGTTTATGAAATGCTGAGCTTCAGGTTTCATAGACGTGTTTGTACACTAAGAATTCTGCAGCAGAATATTTTTAAACATTCGCAGTTTTTTGTAAGCTATATTTTTGTATATTTAATTGCTATTTTAAAGTTTTAATGCATTTTTTTGCTAATTACTCTTGTTTAAAAAATAAAACATGCATGTAATTGACTTAAATGTAAATAAAGAGCAGATTTTGAAAACTACTGTCAGCCATGTACCCACTTGTGGACACTCACACCCCACTTAAGTTTGTGTAGCAAGAGTGGGAAAGTTAAGGTGAGTAGGGCACAACAACAGGTGACTGCTGAAGGAGCTCCTGGCCTGTCCCCCCAGGGTGTGGAGTGAAGGTCAGAGGTGACGAGTAAAGCACTAGGCCACAGTGAGGGAGAAAGCAGAGAAGCCAAGGCCTCACCTGCCACTGGCCTCAGCTTTGCAGATGCGGCTGGACACAGGTAGTTTCCAGAATACAGGCACTAATCTCCGGGGAGTATTCCTCACACCTCTCACTACACCCCAGACTGCAAATAACTTCTATTAGGAAGGAAAAAAACAAACATCTCTTGGTTCACTATTTCTCCTCACCAACCCTCACTAGACCTCCCCGATTGATCAGCTTCTGCCCCATAGCTTTGGGGAAACTATTCCCCTCATCTCTATTCATCTCTGGACCTCCTCTTAACCCTCAATGCAGGTGTCTGGAGGGCTCCTCTCCCGTCTCCTGAGCAACAGACCCCTAACAGTCCCCTCTGACCTCACTTCAGTTTTCTTTGCAGCCTTTCCCTTCTGCAAATCAATTTCCCTTTGCCCATCAACTGTTATTCTCACTCCTCTACCTTGGTATTCACTAAATTCCCACCTAGTTTGCTCACCTACATACACACCATCATTCTTAGGTATGTTATCTACAACCTAGATATCCAGTTGCTATTTGGTATCACAGCTTAAAACCACGCATCCCCAATAAGCTAATGCCCTCATAGAAACTTCCTCCCCCACACCCTATCATCACATCCCAATACTCAAACCCTATAACCATCCGCCTGTCCCCACTGCACCATCTGCTCCCACTTTTGTGTAGGCCTCTAGTGGGGAGGATGGGGTGGGACCCTCAGGCTACCATCTGGAGGGAAGATTGCAAAGGACAACTGCTGAGATAAGATGGCAGTGGTTTAAACTAGGGTGGTGGCAATGGTGACTGGAGATTGAGTTTACATGCACCTCAAGCTGGAGGGAGTGAAGACGAGGAGTGCAGGGGGGTTCAGGGGGAAGGGTGTGGATACTTCTGTGTAGGGATGGCCTTGGAGATAGGCAAGTAGAGAGAAGGGAAGGCAGTTACTGCCTTAGGACTGGAGCTCAGAGGAGGTGCTGGGCATAGTACCTTGGAAGTCAGAGTCAAGGTGAATGCTGATGACTGCTTAGGGGAATCAGGACTGTGCCTGGAGCTGGCAATATCAAATTGTTCTCAAGCTGGCAGAGACAAAGGGGTCTGGAAGACAGAAGGAAAAGCAAGAGATCCACTGTGTTAGAACTGAGGAAAGTGAGGACATAAAATGTGTTAGATTTAGTAAGAGACTCAGTAGACCTATCAAGAGCCCTCTCATGGAGTGAGTGTGAGCTAAGAACCACTCACAAAGTGAGTGGCGACTGGGCCTCAGAGGTAGAAGGCAAATGCAAGAAAGGAGAGGGGACTCTGCCTGTGTGACCTCAGGCGGGTTTGCCGAGTTGTGGAGACAATAACAGCTGCATGAAACAACCCATGTAAAGCACTGGCACAGCCTCTAAAACACAGGCGGGACCCACAGCACAAAAGGTGGGGCCTGGGTCTCCACTAGAAATGGCTCAGGCTCCCTCCCCTTCTCTACCTTCTCCACCCAAGCAAGCAGGGACGGCTTGGGACAAGAGGGGCTCCAGAAACACGACTGTGGTTCCAGCAAAGGGGTGGAAGCACTATTGTTGGTAGCTGTGAGGGAGCCACCAAGTACGTATCTGGAAGTGACAGAGAACAGAGGACAGATGGGAGGTGAGGGTTGGAGGCTCAGGCTGAGGCCAGGAAGTGCTACAAGGGACAGCAGCAGGGAGACCCAAGGGCTATAATTTCCACCTCCCGCAGTGTCCCTCCAGTTCTGCGGCCTGCATCAGGGAGCAGCACCCACAACCCATGGGTGCCAAAACCGTGCACAAAAGTGGCCACCCTCCGAGAAATGACCATGCCCTCACAAACCATGGGCACGGGCCTCTGCTGCCCCCATGTGGCCAACACGGGCGGCCATAGGCTATCGACCCAGGCCTGCCCTCTGCACCCTTCCTTCCCAGAACCCTCCCAGGCCAGTCTCCTGGCCTGAGACCACAGGGGTGAAAGCACAAGGTGGCCTGAGAGCCTTGGAGTTTCTTTCTAGTACAAAAGCCACTTTATACAGACTTCATTGCCTTCAACAGTGATGCAGGCACAAAATAAGACACAAAATAAGACACAAACATAGCTCAATTTCTAAGGGGAAGGTTTTTAAAAGTTATTCTGCACAGCAGAAAGAAAAGGTCCAAAGTCAATCTATATTAATACTCAGCTCTCAAAACCTGTCTCCCAAGCAGCCTTTTGAGCCAGCCTACCAGAGAAATCAGGACTGCGCCTGGGGGCTGCTAAAGGCCAAGACCAGGAGTGGATGAGAAAGGTGGGAAGAGCCTCACCCTGCTCCCCAGGAGTTAATGAACACCCCAACTCCTTGATTTCTACTAGCCTTAAAGTGTAACCATATTCTCTCCCCAGGTCCCTGGGTAAGAAAAGAAAAAAAAAGTAGTCCTTTTCGTCTGGTTTTAGTTTTCCAGATTACTATATCTTTTGTAGTAGCTTACTTCCATCAGCCCAATACCCACGGTAATTCTGCCCACGGAGGAAATCCTGTCTTTCCAAAGAGACTTTCCTAGGATTTATGGTGTAAAGTAACCTGCAATTGTCCTTCTAAAAGTTACTTAATTGTCCAAGTATTGGTATTGAACCTGCTAAATTAAGTATGCAGAACCTTGAAATAAAACATTTTTCAATATGTTCACACAGGCTAAATGCTCACCGGAGTTAATGCAGCACAGGAGATGATCTCCCAGGCCATACTGTCAAAATAGTGATTTGATTATATAGCACATAGTAGCTTTCCTTACATTTAGCAAGTTCAACAGGATCCCAAACACAGTATGCTGAACACAGAACAGTTCTCCCCTGAAGTGGCTCCATGAGTGACACTGAGTTTCAAAAATATATAGCAAGTATTGTAGCCAATCCTCACTGGCATGGACATGGTCCACTTTATATATATACACACATATGCATATATGTCATTCCTTACTGGTTACTAGTTTAGGATGGATTTTTAAGGGTTTGTCTTGATGACTTAGAAAAATCCACTTGTCCTTTCTTGCTTTGATTCAGGTAATACACTATCATAAAATTAAGAAAGTCTCTTAAAAAAAAAAAAAAGTTCACAGATCCCATTGTGGAAGGTTCCAGGAACCCCCTCCCTGGGTAATGATCAGGGGATCTTCAATAGCTCAAGGAGTGCTCCAACGGCTCCAAAATAACCCTGAAAAAAAGAACAAAACACAATGAACAGCAAAGTGACAACAAATACATATCTATCAACAAGTAAATCTAAATAAGTCAATAAAAAAATCTGAGGAACAGAATAAACTGGTGAATATAATAGATGCAGGGGCATAGAAAGGGAATGCACTAACAATTCTTGGGGGGAAAGGGGGATGAGGGGTACGGGAAGAGACCAGACAAATATCTTACACCTATGGATGAGGACAGTGGCGGGGGTAAGGGCATGGGGTGGGGTGGGAACCAGGTGGAGGGGAGCTATGGGGGTAAAAAAAAAAAAAAAATTTGTAATAATCTGAACAATAAGGATTTATTTTTTTTAAAAATACACAGAAAAATATATTGATAGCTCAGAATACTGCCTGAATGTTAAGACTTCTTTCTTGCCCCTAGCTGGTTTGGCTCAGTGGCTAGAACATCAGCCTGCAGACCGAAGGGTCCCACTTTCAATTCCAGTCAAGGAGACATGCCCGGTTTGCCAGCTCAATCCCCAGTGGTAGGCATGCAGGAGGCAGCCGACTAATGGTTCTCTCTCTCATTATTGATGTTTCTATCTCTCTCTCCTTTTCCCTTTGTCTCTGAAATCAAATATATATAGACTTCTTTAATATTGCTGAAGCTCACAATGAGATTAACCAAAAATCTACCTTGCATCGAATCGGGTAAGTAAGAGCTTTTCAACATTACAATCAAAGTTAAACCCAATATATAATTACAAAAATGTAAGTACTATTTCACCTCTACTTCAAATTCCAACACAATGTGAACTACATGACCTTGTAACATACTGCAGGAAATAAGTCTGCTTACCTCATGTTCCGAAAAAAGTGCTTTCAACTGTCCCTTGGACCAATAATCCAAAGCATATGCCAAAAGCCGCATGGCGATCGTATTAATTCTCAAGAAATTTCCAACAAATACCACCTGGTTAATATTCTGAGCACATCAAAAGAAGGCAATTAGTTTTCATCTTAATTTTAGTTCTCTCATAAAAGCTACTCCAAACAGAGACTATGTGCATAGTTTTTAAAAGCAAATTGACTTCTGATTTTAAAAAGTATTTATATTTAATCTAATTGATCCAGGACTACTTAATTTGATGCCCACACAACTCTGGACCCACTTCAAAAGCATGCCAAAAACATCACAGGAGAAAACAGACAGGAAAAACATGTGTATTAAACATGACAATGATTACCATTAAAGTTTTATACAGATATAAAAAAAAGACCCAATTCAAAAAAGGAAAATGACACAATAGCAAAATTATACAATAAATATAACAGAAAAGAAATTCAACCTCACTAATGATAAAAAGAAAGTAAAAAATTTAGACCTATAAATAAGCAAAACAACTAATTGAAATTCTACCCCCAGTATTTAGTCAAGTTGTGGTAAAACTGACCCATTTATTTATTCCCGAAAATGATCTAAAATGGTACAGCCTTAGTGCAATAAAACACCTTGGCAATACCTATTAAGATTCATAACACAGTCATAGTCTTTAGATGAAAAACCTCACTCCTGAATAACTGAGTCTCTTATGAAGAATAAAATTCAACCAAGGAAAAGTTTCACGTTTAAAATGCTTTACCACAGAGCTGTCATTGGCAAGCAACCAAATGCCAATGACTTATATAAAAAGGAATCAAATCATACAGCCATGAAATTTATATTTATGTAACAAATAAAAAAATGGTATGTTCACCAACTATAATCTTAAATATATAAGCACAGGAAAGGAAACATGAAATAAAGAAAATAGTGTTAACATAGTCAAATGAAGAATTTTTTTAAATTACCTGATGCTGATACAGTATCTTTTAATTTAAAATGAAACAATTCTTTTCTACCTTTTAAAATTTCCTTTTTAAAGCCACATGTCTATCTTATCTGTTTAAAAGAATAATTTTAAACAAAAATATATAAATAGGGACAAGCTATAAAACTGCACCAACTGGATCCCCAAGGGAAGGCCATTCTTGGTTCTTTCATAGCCCTGTACAATGCTGCTTGACCTGAATGCTACAAGGCAGCACTGTAAAGAAGCTGAAAGCACAAAGACAGCTCTGCTGCGGTGGAGGGGGAGCAGGGTGGGCAGTGCTTGGCCTGCTCCATCTTCTCCCAGCTTCAATGACTTCCTCTGGATTCCTTCCCAGGAATTCTAGAGCTCCACCATGAGCATGGAGTCTAGATTCAGCATCACTAGCCATCACCACCACCCAACAGTAGTCTCCCCCATCATCTGGCATACTGGCTACCTTCCTGCTTTCTTATTTTCAGTAAGAAGAAGAAGAAATCAATTAAGATTAATCTACATGTGAAGAATTTTAACTTCTCCAATAAACTAACTCCACCACAATTAGGCCCATTCGGGCAAAACATATATACATGGTGGGGCCCACTTAGGATGTTGTCAGAGCAACTACAGAAATTCATGTCCCCTTACTTCATTAAGGGCACACATTCTTGCTATCGAGCCAATGTTGTTGGTGATGGTGATCAAAGTTGCTCTGGCGAGGTCCTCTTTACTGACAGCCTCTCGCTTCTCCTTGCTCATCATGTTTCCAAAGCTGTGATGAAGGGAAAAAAATCCCTTTGATAAACCAAAGGCAACACAGCCCAACAGAATTCGAATGTTACTTTACTAAGGTAAAAGTGACTTTTAGAGCAATGTTACCCAAAACTTCAAACTTTTCATTAAAAAAAACAAAGCAGCATCTGCTCAAGAGAAATGCCACTTCAAAAAGAACCTTCAAGCATTCTGAATGAGCAAATGGCTTTCCTTGAGGTTTCCACTGAAATATATCGAGCTTTGATACCAGATATGCACATATTGTTAGCTCTCATCAGATGCACTGTAAGGCACCACTGCTCCTTCTGCAGCCAGGAAAATTCCAAAAAGATACCTCTATTAGCAATTCCTCCCAACTGCCCATTCAGTTAAAGGGTCACATGCAAATCTCATAAACTACTTTATCCGAACAAAGCAAACTACAGCCAACCAGTCCCAGAGTAAACTAACAATTTCAGATTTCTCTAGAAGATCAAGAGCTCCAAAGTATCTGACCTGCAGAACTGCTACACTAACTGTGACCAGGAAACAAACCCAACCAAATAGAAAAGGAAGTAATTACCAATAAGAAAATGCCGCAAACACAGAAAATGAAATCTACAGCATTTACAAAGTACCTTAAATTAGTAAACAAGCATGTGTATGACTGCCTTTTCTATTATTAAAAACCATGTGCCCCAAATGTGCACACAAAAATTTTATTTCCCAACAATCGAAATATAACATTAAGAAAACAATTCAACTTACAATAGCATAAAAGAGAACTAAATACTTAGAGATATTTAACAAAAATATAACACTTATACACTGAAAACTACAAAAACAATGGTGAAAAAAAGCAAAGACCTAACTAAGCAGAAAGACATGCCATCTTCTTGAATCAGAATACTAGTCAAACTGCAATATTCTCCAAAATGATCTACAAATTCAACACAATCCCTATCAAAATTCTGGTTGTCCTTTTTTGCAGATATTGACAAGCTGATCCTAAAATTCAGACAGAATGAGCCCAAACATGGAAAAAAATAACTGGAGGACTCACACTTACCAATTTCAAAACAATACAAAGCTGCAGTAATCAAGGCATAATGATAAACATCAATGGAACAGAAATGAGTTCAGAAAAAACTATACACTTAAGAACAACTATTTTCAACAAAGGGGCCAAGAGAAGTCAATGGAGAAAGAAGTCTATTCAACAAATAGTGCTGGGACAACTGTGCATCCATACACAAAGGATTTAACTTGGACCACTACCTTACACCATATACAAAAAGTAACTCAAATGGACACAGACCTAAATTTAAGGGTTAAAACTATAAAACTCACCCAGCCAGCGTGATACAGTGGTTGAATGTCGACCTATGAACCAGGAGGTCACAGTTTGAATCCTGGTCAGAGCATATGCCAGGTTGAGGGTTCGATCCCCAGTGTGAGGTGTGCAGGAGACAGCTGATTAATGACTCTCTCTCATCACTGATATTTCTCTCCCCCCACCCGCCTCCCTTCCTCTATGAAATCAATAAAATTATTTTTTTTTTAGCCCTGGCCTGTTTGGCTCAGTGGATAGAGCGTTAGCCTGTGGACTGAAGGGTCCCAGGTTCGATTTTAGCCAGGGGCACATGCCCGAGTTGCAGGCTCAATCCCCCCAGTGGGGACATGTAGGAGACAGCCAATCAATGATTCTCTGTCATCATTGATTATTTCTAGCTTTCTACCTCTCTCTCTTTATAGGGTGTATTTTTTACACCCTATAAAACTTTAAAAGAAAATACGAAAGTAATACATCTTCATATTCTAAGGTTAGGCAGTAATTTCTTATATGTAACACCAAAAGTAAAAGCAAGGAAAGAGAAGATAAATAAGATGGACTTCATTTTATCTATTTAAATTTAAAACGTCTATGCTGTAAAGGACACCATCAAGGAAGTGAAGACAACTAACAGAATGGGAAAAAATATTTGCAAATTACAAATTAGCAAATACAAAACTGTATTTTTTTAAACCTTTTTATTTATTTTTTACAGAGAGGAAAGAGAGGGATAGAGCTAAAAACATCGATCAGCTGCCTTCTGCACACTCCCCACTGAGGATGTGCCCACAACCAAAGTACATGCCCTTGACCGGAACTGAACCTGGGACCCTTCAGTCCACAGGCCGACGCTCTATCCACTGAGCCAAACCGATCAGGGCCATGTAAGAATTCTTACAACTCGCCGTAACCAGTTTGGCTCAGTGGATCGAGCATCAGCCTGTGAACTGAAAGGTCCCAGGTTCGATTCCGGTCAAGGGCATGTACCTTGGTTGTGAGCACATCCACAGTGGGGGGTGTGCAGGAGGCACCCAATCACTGTTTCTCTCTCATTGATGTTTCTAACTCTCTATCCCTCTCCCTTCCTCTCTGTAAAAATCAATAAAATATATTTTAAAATTACATATTAAAAAAATTCTTACCATTGAATAATAAAAGATAACTAATTCAACTATAAAGTGAGCTAAAAACTTGAACATTTTTCCAAAGGTAGACAAATGGTCAATAAGTACATGAATAGATAGATGTTCAACATCCTTAGTCATCCTTAGGGAAATGCAAATCAAAACCAGGGGAGATCACTTGACACCTATTAAGGCAGTTTAAACCAAAAAGACAGTAAGAAGTGTCAGCAAGGATGTGGATAAATTTAAATCCTTATATATTACAGGTGGGTTGTAAAATGGTGCAGTCACTGTGGAAAACTGGCAGTTCCTCAAAAGATTAAACATAAGAGTTACCACATGATCCAGCAATGCCAGTCCTAGGTATATTCCCAAGAGAATTCAAAACAATATGTCTACACAGACTTGTACATGAATGTTCCTAGCAGCATTATTCATAATAACCAAAAAGTTTAAATAACCCAAATGTTTATCAACTGATATATGGATAAATAAAATGTCATATATCCATACAATGAAATATTATCCTATCTAATAAAAGAGTAATATGCAAATTGACCATCACAAGTTGGCTGCCCCCATTTGGTCAAAGATGGCCACCACAAGATGGCCAGCAAGGGAGGACAGTTGCGGGGGACCCAGGCCTGCAGGAAAGGATAGTTGGGGGGGACCCAGGCCTGCAGGGGAGGGCAGTTGGGAGGGACCCAGGCCTGCAGG
>PVJC01029519.1:0-22005 GCA_004026665.1 Murina feae
GGAGGACTGCTCCGAGCCTCAGATGCAGCTGGGGGCAGGTCCCCAGTGGCCACACACACACACACACAAAAGGCGCCTGGCAGACTGGGGCCATCATAGGACATCCACTGAGGGGTCCCAGACTGTGAGAGGGCACAGGCCGGACTGAGGGACTCCCTCCACCCCGAGTGCACAAATTTTTGTGCACCGGGCCCCTAGTCTATATATAAAAGCCTAAGCGATCAGAATGACCAATCACTATGATACACACTGACCACCAGGGGGCAGACGCTCAATGCAGGAGCTGCCCCCTGGTGGTCAGTGCACTCCCACAGCCAACCTTTCCTGGCCAGCCAAATTTCCATAGTCCCTCTCCCCTGGCCATCCAACCTCCCACGGTCCTTCCCCCAAGACCCTGGGCTGGGACGGGAAGTCAGGGTTGGATGGCAGCAGACATGGCCCCTTTCCCAGGGTACCGAGGGCTGGCTCCCTACTTAGTGCTGGCAGCCAACTTCTCATGCTCCATCCCTCTCCTCGGCTGACAGGCCCTATTGGCCCGTCTCCCATCTGTTGTGGTGGCATGGATGAGGGAAGGAGGGGGAAGGGGGGAACTGTATGGTGGAGAGGCTCTGACAATGGTGGTGTCGGCGTCTGGCATCCGTTCCTTCCATGCCCAGCCCACCAACTGTTGCCTCCTCTCCTGACCCTGCCGGGACCTTTGGGCCCCAATCAGCCCGGCCCTGATGGATCTGGTCCCAATGGGCCCTGATCACTAGCTAGGCCTAGGAACCCCACCCGTACACAAATTTTGTGCACCGGGCCTCTAGTAAAATATAAGACTCTGTCTTAGGTTAGATGTGTAATCTTAAAAACCTCTCATTCTTTGCCAGTTATACATTGCAAATATTTTTTCTGATTCTTTTCTTTAACATTCAAAGTACCTATTATATATAGTGCTTTAGAATGGTATAACTTATTTTTTGTTCAAAAGATGAAGAAATGAATTGCTGGTTGTATGTGAATTAAGTCCATAGCAAAATTTACCAAGGTCTGTTCACCCTGGGAGAAGGAAATGATTTGTTGTATGAAAAAACAAAATTCAACCCAGTAAATTTGAAGATCTAATTGGCTTTATTAAGTGATTCATAAATCAATTGGAAGGGGGCTATGAGCGGTTGTACAAAATTGAAGGTTTTTATAAGAAGGATGGGGCAAGGTAGCTATTAAGAAAGAAAGGAAGGATTATTTTGAAGCCAGAACATCTTTTCTTTGGGGAAGAGAATCGGAAGGATTTTTATCATGCAGATAGTCTCTTATTTGTATAGGGGCCAGGGGGATAGTACATGACTGTTTACTTTATGAGTGCTTGGCCAGAAAATTACAGATAGGTTGATTAAGGTTATGGTTCTGAGAGAATCAAATCTGCAATTAGATCAGGTATTAAATCTGAGTTTGGTGTCATGGGCTTTTGGTACAAGGATGCTATTTGGGGCCTGTGTTTTTCTTTTTAGCAGTGATTATTTGTTTCCAAGTATTAGGAGTACAAGCAGTTTATCTTAGGCCAGAAGTTTTATCCATTAACTTGAATTTTCTATTAATAGCAAAATAGATTCAAGGCTTCTAATAGCTTTAGGTAAAATGATGGTGATGATAACGGTGGTGGTGGTAGTGGTACTGATGATAACAGTAGTAATAACAATAGTGCCAAATAATATGAGAATATGGTTACATCATTCCTTTCTAATTTTCCATAAATAGATAACTATGAAAAAAATCTAGTCATGTCTGACAGGGTTTATCACATAATTCCACTTTGCTTTAATTGACTAGAATGAGGTAGAAGAAAATATCATTGGGTTTGACAATTACAAAATTACTAAAAATAGTTTCAAGGGAGCACTGGAGAAGGATATTATGCAAGAATTACTTTTCCTTCATAAGACTTTTAAACTAAACTGAGGGATTTGAAGAAATATTAAGATAATAGCATTTAGACTAAACTCTTTATCTCGATAAGAGTCCCACATTAATCTGTGTGAGAAAGGAAGCACATTCATTTAGGAAGAGTTAGATAATTAAGCACATTGAGAATCCACTTTTAATCAATATACATTACTATTCAAATTTTGCTAATGTTGATAGGCAGCCTAATGGAATGTGGAAAAAATGGGGCATGGATTGATCTAGTGCATGAAATTGGCAAATGTGTAGGTTTGGAACATGTTAGAAGTAACTACTGGGCTTTGTAAGGGTCTGATTTAAGTATTTGATTATGGGCATGAAGGAAATTGAAGCTAGTAAAGACCCAATGGGTCCTTCCTCTTCAGGACAGGGGGCTCTTCTTGCTCTGACCTCTCCCTGTGAATAAGATCTCATCCTCTCTTGCCAACTCAACATTAGTTCCTACTTTTGTCCCCTCTTTTCTACATCATCTCTTTTACTTCCTCTCTACTGGATCATCATCCTCATTAGCATGCAAAATCTAGGTAATATCTTTCTCCTTAAAAGAAAAAAAAAAGTCCCTTGTACGCATCCCTCTCTAAGTTACTGCCCCATTTCTGTCCTTCAGATTTGAAAGTTTCCATGCTATCTTTACTTCTATGACCAAAGTTAAACAAAAGATGATGTCTTATTTTCAAATAATTTATTTAATCCAGGTTTTCAAATATAGCTGATAAGGAAGGACCTCTTATCTACAAGTATGTGTTTTTAGGAACTAAAAATGTTTTCTTTTCTCTTCATAATAGTATGGCAGCTAAAGTAATCCAGGCATACTGGCGTGGTTACATTGTACGCAGACGGATTAATTTATCTACAAAACTGCATACTGCTTCATCAAGACTCCGGAGATCCTGGTCAGAGTCCAGCATCAAAAATCAAATTATTTTAAAGGAAGAAAAAATACAAAACACTGTGAATATCCAAGAACAGATGGAAAAGGCTGCAGTTGTTATTCAGGTTAGTATTAATCTTTTGGTAAAATAATCAGAAGAGATGGTCATCTTTCACCAGGTTATTCTATACTAGGGGTCCATTGCATGAATTTGTGCACCTTGAAAGGAACTGTGGGCTGCGAGGCTGCAGTGGGCACAGGGGCAGGTCTTGGCCCATCCTCTGCGCCCCTACCCAGCCCCTCCCACTGCGGCCCTGGGTCCCCTGCCTGCTGGCAGCCCGCTCCCATTGCCGCCACTTCCATATTCTAATGGCATTGGCCCCACATCTGCTGATGGCGTGGAGCGATTGGGGCCAGTGCCAGCAGTGGGTGCAAGCAGGGCCGGTGCCGTCAGTGGGTGCAAGCAGTGGCTGATGCCCTGATTGTCCCTCAGGACCAGGGGGAGGTGGAGAAGCAGGGGAGCTTGGAGTCAGCAGCTGCCCCTTGCACCTGCTGATGGTGCCGAGAGATTGGGGCCAGCATCAGGCACTGGCAGCGGATGTGAGTGGCAGCTCCAGCGCTGGCAGCAGGTGCAAGTGCTGGACAGGACCACAGCGAGTGGGAGCAAGAATTTTCAGTAACTACTTAGTGGTTTTTAAATACTAGACTTATTTGTCATTCATGTTGTTAGTGGAGGGGAGAGGTCCTCATCTCCCCTGGTGTCTAGTAGGGGTGGATTTCTCCCAATACCCGATGACAGTGACCAGTGCCCCTCCTTGGTCTGGCACCCCCACTCACCTGCTTCACCAACCTGCTGCGGCTGACTCCCGCCATGTTTCTCGCTCTGCCGTCTGCTGCTGACAACTGCCATGTTCCGCGCATGCCCCCTGGTGGTCAGCACACATCATGATGACTAGTTGTTCAGTTGTTCCTCCATTCAGTCTATTTGCATTTTAGGGTTATATATATATGGACTAGAGACCTGGTGCACAAAATTAGTGCATGTGTGGGGAATCCTTCAGCCCAAGCTGCACCCTCTTACAATCTGGGACCCTTTGGGGGATGTCTGACTGCTGGTTTAGGCCTGATTGGTTGGCGGGATCAGGCCTAAACCGGCAGTTGGACATCCCTCTTGCAATATGGGACCACTGGCTCCTAACCACTCGCCTGCCTGCCTGTTCACCCTTAATCCCTCTGCCTGCCTGCCTCATCACCCCTAACAGTTTGCTTGCCTGCCTTCCTGATTGCCTCTAACCACTCCGCATGCCTGCCTGACCACCCCTAACCATTTGCCTATCTGCCTGATCACCCCTAACCACTCTGCCTGATTGCCCCTAACCACCTCTGCCTCAGCCCCTACTACCACAGCTTTGTCTGGAAGGACGTCTGGAATGACGTCCAGAAAGTTGTTCTGCTGTCTAGTCTAATTAGCATATTACACTTTTTTTTATTATAGATAGCAGGCAACTCTCAAATCTTAGTGATTTTCAAATACTGGATTTTATTTGTTATTCATCTTGTTAATGGAGGGGAGAAGTCCTTTTCTCCCCTGGTGTCTAGTAGGGGTGTATTTCTTGAAATATTCTGAGAAAAATAACTTTTATGGGACTCACACTGGGGGATGAATAAAGTAGAAAGCTTTACTTTTGTGGAATTAAATCCCTGAGTTTCTAAAGTCCCACTCGCCTTTGCTCAGAGTATAAGTGTAACTGGGACTTATGTAGGACTAAAATCAGAGTTAGTGTCCAGAGTTTCCTTTATGTATCTATACAGTCCAATACAGCATCAAGCTAGCATAGTTTTTTGTTCCCTGCTGCAGTCCAGCAGTCCATTGCATGTGGAGTCTGCAGGTTCACATGGCTGTGGTGGAAACACAGGCAAATGCAAAGAAGCCAATAATAAACTAAGAACATAGAGAGAACTCCTTTGTTTAGAAGATTATGTACGTATTCCCAAATTTTCACCTATTTGCAATGGCCACGCCCATTTTGGCCAATGATCTTTGCTTCCAGGTGACAAGTACCTTCCCTACATCACACCAGCTTTACTGGGCATGTGTCTTCCTTTGTTGGGTTCCCTCCCCAAGTGTTTTGCATGGAATAGACAGTGGTTCCCTGGGCAGTGCCAATTTCTAGCTTTCTGGTGGAGCTTCCCAAACAACAGGCTTATAATGTCTGGCTTCCCCCTCTGCTGCTTTCTTAGCTAATTACAGTGGTATCAATGTGACATGGGGGCTGCAGGTTGTTCATCAGTTTATGTTGTTTATTATATTTCACATCGGAGAGAAATGATTATCTTTCTCTGACTGACTTATATCACTTAGCATAATGCTCTCCAGGTCCATCAATGATATTGCAAATGGTAAGAGTTCTTTCTCTTCTATAGCAGTATAGTATTCCATTGTGTAGATGTACCACAGCTTTTTAATCCACTAATCTGCTGATGGACACTTAGGTTGTTTCCAAATCTTGGTTATTGTAAATTGTGCTGCTGTGAACATAGGGGTGCATATATCCTTTCTGATTGGTGTTTTTGATTCTTTGGGATATATTCCTAGAAGTGGGATCACTGGGTCAAATGGGAGTTCCATTTTTAGTTTTTTGAGGAAACTCCATACTGTTCTCCACAGTGGCTGCACCAATCTGCATTCCCACCAGCAGTGCATGAGGGTTCCTTTTTCCCCACATTCTCGCCAGCACTTGTTGTTTGTTGATTTGTTGATGATAGCCATTCTGACAGGTGTGAGATGGTACTGAATTGTCGTTTTGATTTGCATCTCTCAGATGATTAGTGTCTTTGAGCATATTTTCATATGTCTCGTGGCCTTCTGTATGTCCACTTTTGAAAAGTGTCTATTTAAGTACTTTGCTCATTTTTTAAAAAGTTAAATCTTTATTGTTCAGATTATTATTAGCTCCCCTCCACCCAGTTCCCACTCCACCCTATTCCCTTACACCCTCCACCACTGTCCTCATCCATAGGTGTACGATATTTGTCCAGTCTCTTCCTGCAACCCCACACCCTTCCCCCCCAAGAATTGTCAGTCCACTCCTTTTCTATGCCATGATTCTATTATATTCACCAGTTTATTCTGTTCATCAGATTTTTATTTACTTGATTTTTAGATTCCCTTTTTGATAGATATGTATTTGTTGTCACTTTGTTGTTCATAATTTTTACCTTCACCTTTTTCTTTTTTTAAACTATATTTTATTGATTTTTTTTTTTTTTCACAGAAAGGAAGTGAGAGGGACAGAGTCAGAAACATCAATGAGAGAGAAACATCAATCAGCTGCCTCCTGCACACCTCCTACTGGGGATGTGCCTGCAACCAAGGTACATGCCTTTGACAGGAATCGAACTTGGGACCTTTCAATCTGCAGACCGATGCTCTATCCATGGGGCCAAAGTGGTCAGGGCTCTTTACCTTTTTCTTCTTCTTCCTCTTCTTAAAGGATATCTTTCAGCATTTCATATAATACTGGTTTGGTGGTGATGAATTCCTTTAGCTTTTTCTTATCTGTGAAGCTCTTTATCTGCCCTTCAATTCTGAATGTTAGCTTTTCAGGGTAAACTAATCTTGGTTGTAAGTTCTTGCTATTCATCATTTTGAATATTTCTTGCCACTCGTTTTTGGCCTCCATAGTTTCTGTTGAGAAATCAGCTGACAGTCGTATGGGTACTCCCTTGTAGGTACTGATTTTCTCTTGCTGCTTTTAAGATTCTCTCTTTGTCTTTTGCCCTTGCCATTTTAATTATGATGTGTCTTGGTGTGGTCCTCCTTAGATTTTTTTGTTTTGGGTTCTCTGTGCTTCCTGGACTTGTAAGTCTATTTCTTTCACCAGAGAGGGGAAGTTTTCTGTCATTATTTCTTCAAATAGGTTTTCAGTATCTTGTTCTCTCTCTTCTTCTGACACCCCTATAATTCTGATGTTGGTACGCTTAAAGTTGTTTCAAAGGCTCCTTACACTATCTAGTCTGCTGTTGGATCTCTGTATAATATTCTTTATTTCAGTTAGTGTATGCTTAATTTCTAGTTGGTCCTTTTTCATATCCTTGAGGGGCTCACTAGATTTATTGAGGGTCTCACTAAATTTATCGGTGGTTTCTAGAGAATTCTTGAAAAACCTGAAAACCGTAGTTTTGAACTCTATATCCAGGAGTTTTCGTTCCTCCATTTCTGTCACTTGTGATCTATCTCTTTGTCTCTGCATTTTGGCTGCTTTCCTGTGTTGATAGGGTGGCTTTCTGTGCTAGGTGTCCTATAGGGCCCAGAGGCTCAGCTTCCCCCATTACTTGAGGTGGACTCTCTTGGTGCACCCCTTTTGGGGGCTTTGTGTACAGTCTTGTTGTAGTTAAGCCTTGATTGCTATTGGTATCACTGGGAGGAATTGATCTCCAGGCCAATTGGCTGTGAGAATCAGCTGTGTCTATGGTGGGAGAACTTCTGTGCTGGAGACACCCTTATGGGCCAAGACTTACTTCAGTGGGGCTTTGGTGCTCACTGAGTCAGCCCCCTGAATATGTCTCTTATGGGTCTGAGGAGTTGTAATCTGAATGGTCCCACTCTGACCACTGGATACACTGACTCTTGGATCTCTGAGGTGCTAATTTAGCTTCTGCCTGAGGGTGCCCAGCAGGAGCTACAGAGAGATGTGCAGATTCCTCTTCTCTGTTTGTGGTTTGGCAGTGCCCAGATGAGGCCCAGCTGTGAAGCAGTACAAGCTGCTGTGAGGCCTTGGGCCTTCTTTTGGATGTTCTGTGTCTGTCTGACCCAGCTGCAGTTTGTTAGGTAATTGTAGATTGCAAAGGTCCAGGCCTTTCATATGCAAAATACTCTGTGAGCAGCATGGGTGGGCAGGGTCTCAGGAAATAAACAGGGTAGAACAAATAGCTATGTCTGATCCTCAGCCTAGTCCTAAGAAGCGCCGGGTCTCAGTGTCCTGCAGTAATCGCTACAAGCACCGCTGAGAGAAAGCCACTCTAGGGTTTCTACCAACACCAAATAGTCCAGTTTCTCCCCATATGAGTCTGGATCCCCAGAAACTTGCCCATAACTGGATTTCAGAGCCTTCAGGAGCTTGTGCCTCCCTCTGGATTGCAAAAGACAACCACATCTTCAGTTGCCAGCCCTTTCCCCATGTGCCTCCTTACCTCTGCACTTTACTTCTGCACCTCCTCTGAGTCTCAGTGTGCTTTTCTCTTTGTTTCTAGTTGTAGAATTTTTCCTCAGCCAGCCTTCCTGTGGTTCTGGGTAGTGTCCCTTTTTTTCTTTTCATTGTATTTTTAACTGGTTGTGCGAGGCAGCAATTTCAGGTGATTATCTATGCCACCATCTTGGTTTCTCTCCTTTGGTAATTTTTTAAATTGGATTTTTATCTTCCTTTTAATAAGATGAGTTCCCTATAAATTTTAGAGATTAGGCCCTTATCGGATATAACATTGGAAGATATGTTCTCCCATGTAGTGGTTTTCTTATTGTTTTGTTGATGGTTTCTTTTTCTGTGCAGAAGCTTTTTATTTTGATGTAGTCCCATTGTTTATTTTCTCATTAGTTTCCATTTACCTAGGAGCTGTATCGGTAAAGATATCACTATGACATATGTCTGATATTTTTCTGTCTATAGATTCTTCTAGGATTTTTATGGTTTCCCATCTTACATTTACATCCTCTATCCACTTTGAGTTCATTTTGTGTATGGTGTAAGTTGATGGTCTAGTTTCATTTTTTTTGCATGCATCTGTCTAATTTTCCCAACACTATTTATTAAAGAGAATGTCTTAACTCCATTATATGTTCTTGCCTTCTTTGTCAAATATTAATTGAGCATAATGGCTTGGGTCAATTTCTGGTTCTCTGTTTGGTTCCATTGTTCTATATGTGTGTTCTTATGCCAGTACCAGGCAGTTGTGAGAACAGTGGCTTTGTAATATAGCTTGATATCTGGTATTGTGATCCCTCCAACTTTGTTCTTTTTTCTCAAGATTGCTGAGGCTATTCAGCGTCTTTTTTGTACCATATGAATTTTTGGAGAGTTTATTCTAAGTCTGTGATGTATACCATTGGTATTTTAATGGGGATTTCATTGAATCTATAGGTTCCTTTGGGTAGTATGGACATTTTAATGATGCTAATTCTACCAATCCATGAACACAGTTCTTCCATTTGTTTATGTCTTCCTCTATCTCATTTTTCAATGTTCTGTAGTTCTCCAAGTACAGGTTTTTGACCTCCTTAATTAAGTTTATTCCTAGGTGTGCCATGCCAGCACAGCCAAAGGTTCGATGAGTCTGAAGGGGGAAAGGGAGTGTTGGCAAAGGATGTAGAAAAGACAGACAAAGAGAATAAGCAGGGTTTAGGTGGATCTCCTGTGTCTGGTTGAGGCCACAGAGAGAGAGATCCAGACAGCAAGCTGAGCCTTTATTTTATAGCCAGAGGTAAACAAGGTAGTTGTCACCATAGTTACAATGTTCTTGTGAGTTTCGCTTGTTTTGGCAACACTTGCTGCATCTCCCACAGCCCATTAGCTAATCAGATAAGATCTAAGGAGCATCATAAGGTCAAGCCTAATTATTCTGAGGGCTATGCTGTCTAAGCTGGGACTTGTTTGTAGCTTTGCCAACAGGTCAGTCTGAGGCTTAACCCTATAGCCACTCCTTACACCTAGGTATCTTAAATTTTTTGGTGCAATGATAAATGGGAGTGTTTTTGTTGTTTCTCTTTCTGTGAGTTCATTATTGCTATATAAAAAAGCCATAGATTTCTGGGTGCTAATTTTTTACCCTGCTACATTGCCAAATTCATTTATTAAATCTAGTAGTTTCTTTATGGAATCTTTAGGGTTTTCAATGTACAATGTCATGTCATCTGTGAATAGTGACAGTTTTACTTTTGCTTTTCCAGTTTGGATGACTTTTATTTCTTCTTCTTGTCTGATGGCTATGGCTAGCACTTCCATTACTATGTCAAATAAGAGTGGTGAAAGTTGGTATCCCTGTCTTGTTCCTATTCTTAGGGTAAATGGTTTTAGATTTTGCCCTTTGAATATGATGGTGGCTGTAGGTTTGTCTTATAAGGCTTTTATTATTTTGAGATATGATCCCTCTATTCTGACTTTGCTGAGAGTTTTTTTTTTTTTTTTCAAGAAAGGGTGTTGGATTTTGTCAAATGCCTTTTCTGCATCAATTGATATGATTATGTGAATTTTCTCTCTCAATTTGTTTATGTGATGTATCACGTTTATTGATTTGTGGATATTGAACCATCCTTGCATCCCTGGGATAAATCCCATTTGGTCATGGTGTATGATCTTTTTAATGTAATGCTGGATTTGATTTGCTAATATTTTGTTGAGGATTTTAGCATCTATGTTTATCAGAGATATTGGCCTGTAATTCTCTTTCTTTGTAATGCCTTTACTAGTATCTGATTTGGGGATCAAGGTAATGCTGGCTTCAAAGAAAGAGTTTGGAAGTGTTCCTTCCTCTTGAATTTTTTGGAGTAGTCTGAGGAGGATCAGTGTTAGTTCTTTGAATTTTTGGTAAAACTCCCCTGTGAAGCTGTCTGGCCCAGAGCTTTTGTTTGCTGGAAGTTTTTTGATGACTGCTCCAATTTCCTCCATATTATTGGCCTATTCAGATTTTTTTATTTTTCCTGAGATTTGGAAAGTCATATTTTTTTAGGAATATGTTCATTTCATCTTAGTTGTTCAGCTTGTTAGAGTAGACTTTTCATAGTACTTTTTTTTTTTTTACAATCCTTTGTATTTCTGTGTGGTCGGTTGTTAATTCATCTATTTTATTTCTGATTTTGTTTATTTGGGTCCTCTCTCTTTGTTTCTTGGTGAGCCTGGCTAGAGGTTCATCACTCTTGTTTATCCTTTCAAAGAACCAGCTCTCAGTTCTAATGATCTTTTGTATTGTTTTTTTTTTTTGTTTTTTTTTTTCAGTCACTATGTCATTTATTTCTACACTGATATTTATTATTGACTTCCTTTTACTTAGTCTGGGCTTTTCTTCTTCTCTTTCTAGTTATTTAAATTGTAGGGTTAGGTAACTTATTTCCAGTTTTTCTTATTTCTTGAGGTAGGCCTGTAGTGTTATGAACTTCCCTCTCAGGACTGCTTTCATTATGTCCCATAGATTTTGGATTTTTTTTTCATTTTCATTTGTTTCCAGAATGCTTTTTATTTCTTCTTTGATCTCTTTGGTAACCCATTTTTTGTTTAATAGCATACTATTTAGCTACCATGTGTTTGAAGGTTTTTTATTATATTTATTGTTCTTAATTTCTAATTAGTGCCATTGTGATCTGAGAAGATGCTTGACATTTCAATCTTCTTGAATTTGTGGAGACTTTTACTGTGCCCTATTATGTGGGCTTTCTTTGAAAACATTCCATGTGCACTTGAGTAGAATGTATATTCCACAGCTTTGGGGTGGAATGTTCTAAAGATGTCAATTAAATCCATTTGATCTAGTGAGTCGTTTAGGATCGCTGTTTCTTTTCTGATTTTTTTGTCCCGATCATTTATCCAGTGATGTCAATGGGGCATTAAAGCCCTCTAACATGATTCTATTACTGTTGATCTCTTCCTTGATACCTTCCACAAGTTTTTTATGTATTTGGGTGCTCCTGCATTGGGTGAATATATGGTTACCAAAGTTATATCCCCTTGTTGTATCAATCCCTTTAATATTATGAATTGGCCCTCCTTATCTCTTGTTATGACCTTCACTTTGAGGTCTATTTTGTCAGATATAATTATTGCTACCCCAGCTTTTTTTTTCTTTTCATTTTCCTGGAAAAGTTTTTCCATCCCTTCCCTTTCAGTCTTTGTTAGTCCTTTGTTCTGTGGTGGGTCTCTTGTAAACAGCATATATATGGGTCAAGTTTTCCTATAAATTCAGCTATTGTGTGTCTTTTGATTGTAGCATTTAGTTCATGTACATTTAAAGTTATTATTGACTAGAGGCCCAGTGCACACAAATTTATGCACTTGGGCGGATCGCTCAGTCCGGCCTGTGCCCTCTCACAGTCTGGGACCCCTAGAGGGATGTCCACCTGCTGGCTTAGGCCTGCTCCTCGGGTGATCACGCCTAAGCTGGCAGTCAGACATCCCTCTGGCAGGCTGGGAGCCCTCAGGAAGCAGGCCTAAGCTGCAGTTGGACATCCTTAGTGCTGCTGAGGAGGCAGGAGAGGCTCCCACCACCACCGCTGTGCTGCAGCCATCAGTCTGGCTTGTGGCTGAGCAGAGCTCCCCCTGTGGGAGCACACTGACCACCAGGGGGCAGCTCCTGCATTGAGCGTCTGCCCCCTGGTGGTCATTGTGTGTCATAGTGACCAATCATTCCTAGTGGTTCTGCTGTTAGGGTCAATTTGCGTGTTATCCTTTTATTATATAGGATAGAGGCCTGGTGCATGGGTGGGGGCCATCTGGTTTGCCTTGAAGGATGTCCCAGATCAGGGTGGGGGTCCCACTGAGGTGCCTGGCCAGCCAGGGTGAGGGGCTGAGGGCTGTTTTCAGTCTGGCCACATCCCCTTTAGGGTTGGGGTCCCCACTGGAGTGCCTGGCCAGCCTGGGTGAGATCCTGATGGCTGTTTGCAGGCTGGTCAAGCCCCCCATTGGAGACCCTCACCCCATGGGAGTGTGGCCAGCCTGGGTGATGGGCTGAGAGCTGTATTCCGGCTGGTCAAGCCCCCCATTGGGGACCCTTATCCCATGGGGGTGTGGCCAGCCTGGGTGATGGGCTGAGGGCTGTATTCAGGTTGGTCAAGCCCCCCATTGGGGACCCTCACCCCATGGGGCTGTGGCCAGCCTGGGTGAGGGGCTGAGGGCTGTATTCAGGCTGGTCACATCCCTCAGCAACCCAAGGTCCCAGCCTCTCCTTTTTTTCTCTCTGGGATTTATTTATCTTCTATAATTGAAACTTTGTAGCCTTGATTGGAGCCAAGAGCCAGCCAGGGGAGGTGAGAAGCTTGGCTTCCTCCATCATCAGGGGAAACCCAGGCCTCCTGCTCGCTCCAGCTCTGTGTCCACTGCCATCTTATTTGAGTTAATTTGCATACTTGCTCTTGATTGGCTTGTGGGCATGGCTTGAGCATAGTAGAGGAATGGTTAATTTGCATGTTTCTCTTTCCTTATGTAGGATATATTCTTTTTTATTGCCATTTTAATTCTTTATGCCCTGTTCCTTCTTCCCTTTCTATTTTTTCTTTTTACAGCAATCCCTTTAGCATTTCTTGCTTTTCTGGCTTGGTAGTAGAAAACTCTCTTAGCCATTTTTTGTCTGTGAAGCTCCTGATTTCACCATCAGTTTTGAATAATAGCCTTGCTGCATAGAGTATTCTTGGAGTCAGTCGCTTTCTTTGTAATACTTTGTGTATTTAATTCCATTCCTTTCTGGCCTGATGTGTTTCTTTTGGGAAATCAGTTAATAGTTTAATGGGAGATCCCTTATAGATAATTTTCTGTCTCTTTCTGGCAGCCTTTAAGATTCTTACTTTGTTGTTGATGTTTGTAAATTTCATTATGATATATCTTGGTGTCAGTCTTTTTTGGTTCATCTTGTTTGAGATTCCTGTGTGCTTCTTGGACTTGTGTGATTCTTTTCTTCCCAAAGTTAGGGGAGTTTTCTGTCATTATTTCTTCAAACAAGTTCTCTATTCTTTACTCAGTTTCCTCTCCTTCTATTGCCCCTATTATGTAGATGTTGTTTCATTTCATGTTGTCCCAAAGCTCCCTTAGACTCTCCTCCAGCTTTTAAGTTTTTCTTTTGTTTGTTTTTTTTCCAGTTCCTGCTCTACTTGTTTGTTTTCTACATTGTCTTCTAACTGGCTGATTCAGTCCTCAGCTTCTTTTAGTGTACTGTTGAAACCTTCCATTGTGTTCCTTTTTGCAGCTATGTCATTCATTTCCTCTTGATTTCCACACATGCTGGGGAATTTCTTGTCCAGCCTTTTGAGCATACTTATAATCATCACTCTAAATTGTTTCTCTGACAAATTGCTTGCCTCTATTTCATTTATTTCCTTTCCTAGTGATTCCTCCTTTTCTTTTAATGGGTGTTGTTTCTTTGTCTTTCAATTTTTGCTGTTCCTTTGTGATTATTTCTATGTATTAAATTAAAATGCTATGCTATCCAGATTTTTTTAATTTGTCATAAATACTAGATGTTTTGTGGGACCCATTGGTGCTGTCTCTCAGGTCTTCTAGGCTGGATGTTCTAGGGATGCACCCTATTTGAGATATTTGGGTTCTCTTGATGAAAGTGTGTCTTGAATGTTATTGTCCCACTCATGGCTAGAGTTTCCTCTCAGGGTGTCTGGTTATGTGGTTCACTCTCTACCATGGCATGCCATCTGTTGTGGAGGTGTTGACTGAACAGCACAAAATACAACACAACAAGACATGACACAGAAGGAACAGAGCAGGAATGTACATAAGACACTTATAAACCCAAGTGACCATCCCAGACAAGAGAATTAGGAGAGAGTTATTGAGAAAGAAAAAATGAAAAGAGAATAAAAGAAAAAGGGAAAAAATATATGGGAAGAAAATACCACAAAACAATTAAACCAAAAATTGCAAACAGAAAACAACCTGATAAAGGGGGGTAGAATCGGTAGAGATAGAGCTTAAATATAGAAAATAGGGTTAAGGAATTTAATGAGTATGGAAAGGGCCACAGTTTAGTATAGAGGAGATAAAAAGAGAATGAGTGGATAAGAAGAAAAAATAAAATTAAAAAAATAAAAATAAATATTGATTGATTGATTAATAGATTGAAAAGGAGAGTAGAGGAGATAGCAGATAGGCTTGAATTTAGTAAGTAAAACTAATTAACAAATTAGGAGAAGAATAGAGCAAAAGAGGAGAGAGAAAAACTAAAGCAGGGACAGGAGAAGAAAAAACAAGGTGAAAAAGGGAGAAGTAAAGAAGAAAAACATGCAAAAAAGAGATAAAATGAAATAATAAAAAAATAGAATAAAGAAAATATTATATATATTATATATTATTAAAAAATATTTTTAAATAAAAGATAAAAAAGTGAAGTGTCATTTGCTTAATCTGAGTTTTAATGCCCCATGGGAGCTGGTTTAGGACCCCAAACTTCTGTTCCTTCTGCCAATTCTGGACATCCTGTTAGGTACTTAGGTGCTGACCACTGTCAGGCACTGTCTGTGGTGTTTAGTACCATGTTAAAGTTCCAAGCGATCCACCACCCCTCTGTCTGTGTCTGTCTCCACAGGCCTTGGCTGCAAGCAGGTAGGACCAATCTGCCTGCTTTTCCTGTAGGCCAACTGTCAATGTTAATCACTCAAGCGTCTGTTTATGACAGGGCTCTAGGTGGGAGTGGTGTTGTTTGGCTTTCTGGGAATGAGGTGTTTCTTCCCCGACCCAGAGCTACTGCTCTGCAAGTGGCCCAAAATATTACTCTGGCCTTAGTTGGTCAGAGATCCTTGTATGGAGACCAGTGAGGTTGGCTGGCAACCTGGAGTTTTTATCAGTCTGGTTCCCAGAATAGTGGGGTGGACAGGCCTCTCTTCCCACCCAGTCACTGAGGGCTCTTTGAGGCTCTTCAGATCCTCTGTTTTCTTTGTAGCTCAAAATGCAGGCAGGGTGTGATAGGCTGTATTACCTGGCTTGAGGCTACTGGGAGGGGGTGGCTTTATAGGAGAAAAATAGCTGCTTAGGTTTGCAAGGTTAAGAATGTCCCAATGCAGGATCCTGGCCATATTCTACACCCCCCCCCCACCCCCCCACCCCCCCGGTCCTTCTTCCCTCCACAGTCTCTCCTCAGGCTCCGCTAATCTGTGTCTCAGGTGAGTGTTTGCAATTGAAAAATCCTATGAACTGGATTTAGTGAATAAAAGCAAAGACAAACAATCAGGAAACCTCTGGTTTCTCTTCATCCGGCACCTGTGCTGCTCCGGCCACTTTTCAGGCCACCTTTCTGGACGCAGCCTTTAGCAGCTCTGCTCTTAGATCGATTCCCTGGCTGTCAGCAGCCCTGTGGACTGGTATTCTAATCGGATGTCATGCCTGTCCCCAAGGGACATGGCTTTGGTTCACTGCATCTTCCTCCCCACCCTCTCAGCCTGGTGGGCGTATGCCCCTCTCCAGCCCAGATCCTTGTCCTTATCATTCTCCAGGCGTCCTCTGCTCTTCCTTGCTGTGAATTGTCCAAGCTTCCTTTGCTTACAAAAGTAAGCAAAATTTAGCTTTCTTTGTAACTTAGAACATGTCTCTTTTGTTGCACATCATGGTACTTAAAATCATTGAAGGCATCTCAACTCTATTTTCTCTTGAGTCCAGTCATCTAGTTTTGAAAACCATTCACCTTAAAATATAAATTCTAGGCTGCCTAATTCTCCTGGAGAGCAGAGCATGGTAGAGTAGAAACATCCTGGGCTTTAGAGCAAAATGAAGATTTCATGAATGATGTAATGACTACTCTCTGCTTACCAAAACTCCCCTTCTCCTACTCTTCCTAGTATACAGCCAGCTTCCCTTACACTTAGGTAACGGCCCCTTTGCAGTCAATAGAACATGAGTGAAAGACATTTCCACCACTTCTATGCCTGGCCCATGAAACCTCCCACAGACTTTCCTCCATATTCTTTTCCCTTTCTTGTTGGCTGAAATGAAGACAGCCCCTGAAGTATCTTTGGAAGCTGTCTTTTGTATGTTTGGAAGCTGTCTGTTGAGATTGTAGTCTGCAAAGCCTGGATATCTGAAACACTCTGTGTTAAAGTAGTGCCCCATTGTGTTGTATATTATTGGAGTCCCTGTTCGTGGCATCAAATATGGGGGAGTGACGTTCTCTCTTCTTGCGACCAGTGCAGAGAGAACTCGAGGGTTGATGAAATCTTGAATAGAACGCAACGAGGTTTAAGGAAAGTTGAATAAAAACAAGACTGAGACAGAAATAGAGGAAAGCTGGGACCGGGTGTGGCGTCTGCTCTCTGATAGTTGGACAGGGCCCAGAGCCAGCACAGCAACTTTTATTTATAGCCAAACACCAGGAAGTATTACTAAGGATAAATAAAAGGGGGAATGTGTGCAGTCTTGTAGCTTCCTCGTATATAATCACCTCAAGGTGGGCCCGAATCCCATTCATTCTAGGTGCTTGACTAGATTTAGGATAAGAACCCTTTCCCTGGCACCTGGTTTTGAAGGTCAACTGAGGCATTCCCATCTCTTGGTTAGATATACCCTCAAGTTAAGGCTCTGCTTTCATCATGGGTTCAGTTGACATGAATTTAAAAGAAAGCCAGTGCCTTCCCTGGCAGGGGGCCTTCCTCAGTATATTCTCTTAGTGTTTGTTGTATGGTCAAGAAATAAATAACTTTTTTCTGAGCTACTATGTATTTTTATTATAGCATGTAGCCTTTTCTAACAAAGCACTAGTATGTAAAATACACTTTGAGAAATATGTAATGCTCAGTGTAAATATGTAGAAGAATGGAATTCTAGGTATCATGGGCAGTGTAAATAAAAAGAACATAAAATTTCATGTTACCGGAATAATAAGAAGCCAAAGCACAGACTAGATACAGTTGTCCAGGCAGGGAATTGATTTGAATGCATGAAAGAAAAATGAATCAATCATAGATGGGTTACTTGAAAAATTGAGACCTTGACAGAAACAAATAAGAAGAACCCAAATATTACTTATTACATATTTATATTACCATTATTTTTCATAAACTAAATAGAGATGTCTGGGGCTTGAATTCCTGATGCAGATTCATGAAGATATTCTATATGTCTCACACCAGAAAAACACATGCTATGTATTATAGTCGGGAGCTTTGTAAATGTTCTTCCCTAATGAGTTAAGCTGGATCCATTGTGAGCCACAGTGAATAAACTGTTGTCATTGAAGACCTAGATTAAACAATTTCCTTTATACCCTCTTCTCTCTGTGGGTATCTGACCTTGCTATCTTCTATAACCAACTCTTTGATAACCAACCCACCTCTCCTGCCTCATTACTAGATTATTTAGGGGCGGGGGTGGAATCAGATCTTATCATTCCATTTTGTAAATATATAAGTATAAATTTTTATACTTTTAGTTTTATACTTTTATACTTTTAGTTTATACTTTTAGTTTAAACTTAAGTGCAGTGTATTACCTAAAAACTGCTAATAATTTCTTAATATCAGTCATTAACCAAGTCTTGGCTAATTGTAGAGGTTGTGGTTTGGCTGCTTAGGCTGGGTGCTGCTGAGTTTGTGAGTGACTTCTGCTGTCATATGTGGTGTATCTGTTGCCTGTTTGTAAATCTCACTTCTCAATATATGTATTTTTCAGAATAACGATATCAATATATCATTAGCATTACCCTTACAGAAAACATATTTAAGGTATCTTTGATAGTTAAATGTGTCTTTTGAGCATATATTACTAGGGATATAATTAAATAAATCTATTTTAAAGTCACTTTAAATAACTTCTGTGTGATTATACCTGCAGTATTAAACATATTTTTATATATATTTAGGAATTTCTTTTTTCATATTTATTTATTTTACAACTATCCTAAGTATGTTTACCATTCCAAAATTAAATCTAAGGAGGTATAGTCACAGAAGTCTGGCTTCTATTGCTGTAACTTCCACCCTGTTTTCTGCCTCTATAAGTTAATATTTTTATAACTATTTTATAATATATACTTTTACTTTTTAAATATTAAAAGCCATATGTGCATGTATATTTAAATATGCAGTTATATTTAAATATTTTTACATATAATTATTAAACATATAATTATATTTATACTATCTATACATATATTTAAATATATATTTAGATACATTTATTATATATTTATATACAGCCTTTTATAGATAAATAGTAACATACATTTATCTGTGAAAAATATTTCAAATAGGAAGAGACAAAAACATCCCACTCTGTCTACCTTGTTCTTTATACTTAATATACCTGGGAGCATACTTCCTAGCAGTATATAAAGATACTCATTTTTAAATAAAAAGCTGCAGTATCTTAGAGTTACAGTTAGGAAAGTTTACCCTACTCCCAGGTTATTGGGGGATCTAAATGGCTTTAGTTCTATTTTGTGCTTAGTTTATTTTAAAGAAGAATTAGTTCATTGTTGTGGTCCAGGATACTATTTCTCTAATATGGCCATTTATGTATGATGACATTTTCCTAAATATGTGTTAGTTTATTTTATATATAAGCATTTAAAAATTAGCAAAATTAGTTTTCCTTCGTATCTCTTTTTTCTTAGTTTAGAATGGGTCCTGGAGGAATTATCAGATAATTGATTGGTTGACCTACATGTGCAGTTGAGGGAGTTTTAAAGATTCTTTTCTGCTGACCACAAGGGAAGTCTCCTGAGATTCAAAACTTTAGACACATGCAGTTGTTTAATTTATCTTGCAGTTTTAAGTGTCACATAAAGTTCAAAAAACAGATTACTGAGCCATTAAACTAAGGTCTAAGATGTTTTATCTTCCTAATGGGATAATACAGAGAATCTGGTTTGGAGTTTGATCTATAACCTTGTATAACATGCTTTAAATTTTTGTTTAGGCGGTTTGGAAGGGCTTTCTTTTGAGAAAGAAACTGACAACAGCTCTAGAGGCTATTAAGAATGAAGAATCTGAAGAAGAATATGAAGAAATAAATTTAGAGGATTTTAAATTTGATGAAGTAAGTAACAAGTATAACAGAAATACTGATCATACAATATTTTTAGTATACTATTTTGGAGCTAAAGTAGTTTCTAAAGTTTATAACCTCTGAACACTGTTATAGTTTTTTAAAATAACACTTGAAAAAGTATTCTTCTAATTTCTTAACATCTTAATTTACCCTACAGTATGTAAACATGGTTATAGAATATTGACAGGAGTTCTGGGATACTCTTCAACCGGATTTACACATTGTATCAATTATTCCTTATTAAATTCTAGAGGCCCGATGCACAAAATTCGTGCGAGAGTAGGCCTGCCTTCCCCCAGCTGCCAGCACTGCCTTCCCTCTGGCACCTGGGACCTGGGCTTCCCTCCGGCTGCCAGCAGGCACAGGGGACCCTGGCTGGCCTTGCAGCTCCTTTGTCTGGAAGGACATCTGGTCTAATTAACATATTATACTTTTATTATTATAGAATTATTATAGATAACTATGAACTTTAATAATTCTTTGTTCCCTGGAAAAATGAGAATAACCTCCTTAAATTGTTATTTATGTACTCCAAAAAAGGTAGCCAGCTCTACAGACATACTCACCACTTCTGCCCTGTGACTTCCATGCGTCCCAATTGAGTCGAGCACACTTTTAGTCTCTACAGCACTTGCCTTTTACATCCTTAGTTTTGCTCATTCTGTTCTCTCCTCTTCAGATAGTTAACACCGCATAACCATCAATCGAATTAAAATAAAGAACATATGAACATGCCCCAAAGACTTGCTCATGCCTTTGTAGTATTCATACCTCCTTTATCATAGGTTAGTTTTGCCTATTTTTGAACTTTCTCTAAGTGGAGCCGTACCTGATGGGCTCTTCTTTCACATGGTATTATGTCTTGAGATTTGTCTATGTGGTTGAATGCAGCTGTATAAATTCCACTCTTTTGAATATACCACTTGTAATCCATTATTTGAATATATCACTTTTCAAAACTCTATTCTACTATTGAAAGATTGTTGAATTATTTCTAGTATTACCTATTACGACTAAAGGTGTTATGAACATTCTTTTACATACCTTTTGATATATATATTCACATTTTTTTAGGAATAGAATTTCTGGATCATAGTCTTTACCTATGTTTAGTAGACTGTACCTAACATTATTCCAATTTATTAATTTGTAGCTCTGTAAGCAGAATATGAGAATTTTAGACTAGTCCTATCCTTACCAACAGGTTATATTTTCATGACCTTCCCCCCTATTCCAGTAAGTTTTGTCATGGTACCTTATTGTTTTAATTTGAAATTTTCTCATAATTAATAATGTTGAGTACCTTTTCATATGCTCCCTGGCCATTTAGATATCCACATTTGTGATATGATCAAGTGTTTGGGTATTTTACAATTAGGTTGTATACTTTTTTCTTACTGACTTGTAGAAGTTCTTTATATAATCTGAATACTACTCTCCTTTTCTTTGCAAATATTCCTTCTAAATTCTGAAGCTTAATTTTTATTCTCTTATGGTTCATTTTGATGAACAGACTGTTTCTAGTTTTAAATTAAAAACGAAAGTTTTTTAACATATAAGAAATCTTTGCCTACTCCCAGATCATATTATACAAACTTTATGATCTTAACTTTCAAAATTTAAGTCTATGATTTATCTGGAAGTCATTTTTTGTGAACAGTGTGAGAAAGGGGTCGAGATCCTCTCCCTCCCATACACACACATTTGGTTATCTCATTGACTTAAAACCATTTGTTATACAGACCATACTTTTTAGAATAGATTGCAATAGAAGCTTTGTTTAAACTCAGGTAACTGTGTGTGTGGGTTCTCTTCATTTTTCTTATTGTTATATTGTTTATCCTTACATCATTAATTATTATATACTTTACTAGAGGCCCAGTGCACAAAATTGGTGCACGGAGTGGGGGTGGTGGGTGGTGGTGGTGTCCCATAGACCAACCTGCACCCTTTCCAATCAGGGACCCTTTGAGGGATGTCCGACTGCCCATTTAGGCCCGATCCCACTGTTGGGATCGAGCCTAAACGGGCAGTCAACGTCCCTTTCATAATCCAGGACTGCTGGCTCCTGACCTCTAAAATGCCGATTGCCCCTAACCACTCCCCTGGCAGCCTGATAAACGCCAAACTGGTCCTGTGCTGGCCTGATTGACCCTAACTGCCTTCCCCATACCAGGATGGCACCCCCAACTGTTCTCCCCTGCAGGCCTGAGTCCCCCACAACTGCCCACCCCAGCAGGCCTGGGTCCATTCCAACTGCCCTCACCTACAGGCCTGGGTACCCCCCAACTGTCTTCCCCTGCAGGCCTGGATCCCCACCAACAGCCCTCCTCTGCCAGTCTGGTTCTCTCAACTGCCCTCCCCTGCAGTCCTGAGTCCCTCACAACTGCTCTCCTCTGCAGGCCTGGGTCCCCCCCACACACACACACACAGCTGCCCTCCCCTGTAGGC
>PVJC01029520.1:0-21813 GCA_004026665.1 Murina feae
TCACGGGGCCTTGGAGAAAAGGCTGATCCAGGTGAGGGAGCAGAAAGTTACCAGATGAACGCCCAGCATCAAGGCCTAGAACCATGGTGTCTAAAGAATCCAGAAGCTGCCTGGAAGAAGTTCCGCCAGAGAAATATTGCATATTTTGTGTGTCAATATTAACAATTCCTGCAGGGAACAGCTGTACATGAAATACATTTATATCAATGAGTTTGTAATGGTGCAAAAACCCCCAAATCAAAACAAAACCATTAACTGGTCACCACTGGAAGATGCTGCTAGCAAGCCAAACTTTTATTAAAAAAATAGTAAATAACTCCAAACAACCCAACATTTAAACTGTACCTTGAGTGCTGAAATTATAGATGAGGAGAAAAAGAATTATTGAGGTATTCTAACTCACATTTTTGCTTAAAAGTTGGGAATGTTTAGCTGAGGCTCTGCGGATCTTGGCTGTGCCTGGCTGAGCAATTCTTTCCATTTCAGCTCGAGTGGCTGTCAGCTGACCCAGAATGGCCTTGGCAGGGACAAGTAGGATGATCACAGCTCTCTCCTCGGCTGGCTGCTCAAACCTGTTCTCCTGGGTGGATTACCAGAGCAGGGGTGACCCCATAGCACAGCAGTTTCCAAGCGAGCCTGCGAGTGTCCCATTTACTCACATCCCGAGATGGAGGCCAGAGGAAGAGGCGGGGTGGGACGCAGGGGGAGAAAGGGCGCCATCTTTGAGTTACATGAGGAAGAGGGGGAGGGTTAGAGATGAAATGAGATTTGATTATTTTTTTTTAAATTTTGTCTTATTGCTTAAAGGATTACAAAGAGTGTTAAATAAGTCTCCATTTTTTTCCCCTTGACCTTCCCTCTCTTCCCCTACCCCCCAGTGTCTTGTGTCCATTGATTATGCTTATATGCATGCATACAAGTCCTTCAGTTGATCTCTTATTTGATTCTTGACTTTGCTCTGTGAACGGATCATTTTTGAAGCTGAGCGATGAGGATGCATTGTACTATTGTCTACTTCTGCCCATGTTTGCAATTTCCTGTGACGGAAAGGTACATTTGAAAGACTCCATTTGGGAAGGATGACGGAGGTTTTCTTGAGATGCTTTGGTGAACACAATGTTCCTTTCTTGTTCTCATTAGACGGAACCCATCATCATGTCGTGATTCCCGCTCGGGGGCTGCACTGTGGGTGGGAGGCAGCAGGCTCCCGAACATCTTGGTAATTCTGCTTCCTCTGTGCTTGACTCACAGTTCTGCCCCCAATTACTGCATCTCACAAGGAAGTTCTTCCTCCCCAGGCCTGCCTGCCATTCCTTATGCGGCATCTGACTGAAAGCTGTCTTTTATGTGTCACATACTATATGGTTAGACATTTATACATGTTAATTGCTTGAGCACATGACAAGATTGTAACCTCCCAGTTTGAGACCCTCCCTCTCTTTCTCTCTTATTTTTTCCCTTTTGTGAACTCACTTAAGATAATATTTATTAAATTTCTACTGAGGCCAGGCACTGGTGATAAAAGGGGGAGCAGCATATGGACCTGCCTAATGAGTCACAGGTTATCATCACAGCTCAGACGCATCCAGCGGGCAGGAGACCGCTTGGTCCAGCTCCATCAGAGCCCTTCGCGGGGGATTTTACCGTTTACATTCTTCTCGTTAACAGCCATCCCGGCCCCCACGTTCCGTGAACCGAAACCCTCGGTTACTCTGGACTTCCCAACCTCTACTTTCAAGTCTGAAATCGGAATTTCTCCTGAAAATATGTTTATAGTCAAGCCTCTGCAATGACATATTTTGGCCAGGTTGAGCCATCCAGGTCCGGTGAGGCAGTTCACACTCCAAGCCCGAGAGAGGCGGCTGGCGACGCTCACAGCTCCCAGAGCCCGTGGGGATGACCCCGTGCACGGCCCATCGATGCCGCCCCACTCAGCTGCTTGTACATCTTCCATTTGTCCTGCCCAGAAACCTCCTTTCGGGGCCCATGTCAGTGTGCAGAAAGGAGAAGGCGATGTCAGACGTGGACACCCCACCCTTACACTCAGCGTTGCCCTCCTCACTCCCTGCCGAACTCCCCGAGTCCTTCAAGCACCTTCTGAACTTTGGGGGAACTTGAGAGCAGCGCACCCAGGACAGTCGCCCCTTGCAGTGGGTCCAGCTGGACAAGCAGATGTCCATTCTTCTGCGACACGGAGCTGGGCCCTGCTCCTTCCGTGAGACACCTCATTAGAACAAACGCCTTCGTCACGAGCAGAGGTGTTCTTCGTGGTGCTTCCCATTGCTTTTATTTTCTTAGTAATCCTCACCCAGAGATATTTTTTCCACTGATTTTTAAAGAGAGTGGGAGAGAGAAGGAGGGACGGAGGGAGAGAGAGAGAGAAACATCAGTGTGAGACACATCAATTGGTTGCCTCCCACACAACTGTGGCCAGGATGGAACCTGCAACCCAGGTAATGTGCCCTTGACCAGGAATTGAACCTGTGTACCAAAGTGTCAGGGGCCAACGCTCTAACCACTGACCATACCAGGCCAGCGTGATCACAGCGCCTACGATGAGTCTGCTTGAGGGAGGAAACCAGCCTGCTGCAAGTCCCAGGTGAGGGGCAGTATCTCTGCGATTTTTGTTTTAAATGGAATCTTTTCTCTGCGGCCGATGAATAATGCAGTCTTTGCAAGCACTTAGGAGCAGATTCTGTTTCTAAGAAGAAAGACCGGAGTTCAGGCTGGAGCCTGTGTGCCCTCCGGCTGGCCTCCCCCACAGTCTCCTGGTGGAGAAAACGCAGAACAACCGCAGAGGCGAGGGAGGCGATGTCATGCATATGCATGGCGAGTGCGAGGGCAGCAGGGCCTCCCCAGCTGCTCTTGAAACCCTCTGCTCTGGGCACCGAGGCTGGGCTTGCTACCCCTTTGCCTCTGCAGGGGGGCCCGGCCCCGGTGACGGCACTGGTGCCGTTTTGAATCTGCAGCTACTTGTGGTACCAAAGAGATGCTCCAGATGGGCCCGGATAGTGATGAGGATCTTAGTCACGAGCATCTTTGAGAGGCATTCATGAGCCCTATAGCAAAGCGAAGGGATGGGCTTTGCACTGTAGAGGCCTGGATTGAATGTGGGCTTGCTCACTTTCTTTTTTAAAAATTGAATTTATGGGGGTGACATTGGTTAGCAAAACCACACAGGTTTCAAGTGTACAACTCAATAAAACACCACCTGCACACTGCATCTCGTACCCATCACTCCAAGCAAAGTCTCTTTCTATCTCCATTTTCCCCACCTTTCCCCACTTCCATCCACCTCCGCCCACCTACTATGCCCCCCCCCCCCGGCTATCACCACACTGCTGTCTGTGTCTATGTGTTATGCATATATATTTTTTGTTAACCCCTTCACCTCTTTCATTCAGTCTCTAAACCCCCTCAGTCTGTTCCATGTATTCACGCTTCTGTTTCTATTTTTTCCATCAGTTTGTTTTGTTCCTTAGATTCCACATATATGTGAAATCGTATGGAATGTGTCTTTCTCTGACTGGCCTATTTCACGCAGCACAATGACCTCCAGGTCCGCCTGTGCTGTTGCAAAAGGTAAGATTTCCTGTTCACTTTACGGCTGAGTAGTGCTGCCCAGTTGAAGGGTGTGACTGTTGTCAGGTGACTGGGTCGTAGCGTCCTGTCTACAGAGTGAGAACGGCATTGTATGTCTCTGTTTCCCAGGCTGTAGTAAGATGAACTGAGCACCACGTGTGATGTGTGAGCCTGATGCTTCACCACAGGGCAACTTGCAAATCCTCACGAGGAAGAGGAAGAGGCTAATCATGACAGTGATGATGGAGAGAAGGATGAAAATGAAGGTGATGATGAGAATGAAAATGATGAGAACAATGTGGATGGTCATGAAGATGAGGACGAGGATGAAGATGAGGTGGAAGATGAAGATGAGGATAAGGGTGAGGACGATGATGAGGATGATGAAGGTGAGGATGAAGGTGAGGATGAAGATGACAAAGGCTGAGGATGAAGATGATGATGGCTGCCCTGACCAGTGTGGCTCAGTGAATAGAACGTCGGCCTGCGGACTGAAGGGTCCCAGTTCGATTCTGGTCAAGGGCATGTACCTTGGTTGCGGGCACATCCCCAGTGGGGGGTGTGCAGGAGGCAGCTGATCGATGTTTCTCTCTCATCAATGTTTCTAACTCTCTATCCCTCTCCCTTCCTCTCTGTAAAAAATTAATAAAATATATTTTTAAAAAAGATGATGATGGCAATGAGGAGGAGCAGGAAGATGAGGAGGAGAAGGGTCTGTCTTTTGAAAGTCATGTGACCTGGGGGAAGGGCCCCACAGGGGTGGGTTAAACACCCTGGAGCCTCAGCTGTCTCCTCATTTGTTTTAGCTTCAGGGCGTCATCTGTGGGGGTTAAGCTTCCGCATCTGTGTCTCTTTACGAGTTGCCCTTCCACGAGCTCACCTCCTGTGAGCCCTTTCATCCGCGCTCAGCAGGCTGTTGACTCGGAGGTTTGTGTGGTATTTCTACACGCGCCTCTGTGCTGAGTTTTTCCACCTCCTCTTCTGATAATCGTTTAAAATTTAATCTACAATAACTTTGACGGGTCTTATCCTTGCGATTGAAACTCCGTGGGAGCAAGTGGGTAAGTGAGCTCACCATAGCTATCGAAGCTGCTTAGCAGACAACCCTCTCCAGTGGGTCTCACTGCCTGTGACATGGAGCGGGGGGACCTCCCACGGCCCACGGTCCGCAGCCCACACCAGCGCCTGCCCGTTTGCTCACTCACCCTTACCAGGACTTAGGCAGGCCCATCCCGCACACACTGCGACGACTGCCTTGCCTCCTCTGGCAACAATAGAATCGAGTAGTTGCAACAGAGACATCATGGCCCCCAAAGCCAAAAATACTTAGCATCTGGGCCTTCGCAGATAAGGTTTACCATCCGCATCATAGCTCGAGGGAATATGTGCTTTGAATGCAGCATGTAATGTGGAAAAGGCATGTTTGGGGAAAATAAGAAGTCCTTTCCTCAACCTCCCCAATTTTCAAGTTAGGCGGTAGAATCATTGCCGATTTCCCACCAGGTGAGGATGTGGAAAGAAGAAGCGTGCTCAGGACAGCGCCTGATGGGAAGCTTCATGTCGGCGTTTTCTCAGGAGCTTGTGTGGTGCCGGCTCTCACTGAGCCGTCTGGGTGAGTTGACAAAAGCTACCTGAGAATTATGTCCCTGGCAACCATGCCCAGCTGTCCCTGGAGCCAACAAATGCAGGGAGTGCAAGTGACAGAATAGAAAGAACGCCAGACACAGTGAGGTGTGACCACCAGATCATAGCCCGGGAGGGAGGGCTAGTGAGGCCCTGCGCAGAGGGTGGAAGGGAATAAAGGCTCAGAGGCTCAGAAGAGAACGCTTTTAAATGCAGGGAGACACTGTGGGGACATGGTTTCTCCAACTGTTTCCTAAAGTGGTTTCCTGGGGTCCCGTGGGCCCCATAAAATATTAGAGGTGAAGGAGGGTGGGGAAGGAGGGTGGGGAAGGAGGGTGGGGAAGGAGGTGCGGAGGGGGCTCAGCGGAGCGGGGTCCTATGAGCAAGGAAGCCGTGTGCGTGGCTGGACGAGAAGGGATGGAGGTCTTGGTGAAAGGCGAGCCCAGCCAGCGCTGGATCCAGTCTCCTTTGTCTTGAGAAATGCTGGGGACGGGACAGTGGTCGCTGGAACCAGCAGCCCTGCCCTGCCCGACGCACCAGGCCGAGGGCCAGTGCTGTGTGGCCTGCAGAGGCTAGTCAGCCCGGGGCGGGGCTGGGTGCTAAATGGGTGTAATCCAGTTCTGTGGGCAGAAGAGCAGATGACAGGGCCAGGAGATGAGGCTGTGCAGCCAGAGGAACTGGGGGCTCCTTGGATAAGGCGACCAGATGTCCCGCTTTTGGCAGGATGGTCCCAATTTTTAACAATTTGTCCCGCGTCCTGCAGCATTTAAAAAAGTCCCAATTAATCTTTGTAATATTTTAAGTAATAATAATTAAAGAAAAAGAAAAAGAAAGACCCCTCCACCCCCGTCAGTGGTGTAGCGCTTTAAATCTGGTCACCTTATACTTTGGAGGGACTGGAGTTGCAGGGGGGCGGGCAGTAGCTAAGGTGACCTGGTACCCGAGGGAGAGGGGGAGTGTGGCAAGAAGGCTGCACTCGGGTGAAGGGACTAGAGCTGAGGTCCCCCTGTCACCGTCTATGTGAGCAGCACGATGGTCTCCCTGAGGCTCAGCTTTCTCGGCCTCACAAGGGATCAGGTGGGATGGGGCAGAGCCTGATGGGATAGTGATTACAGCTCCGAAGGTGCTCTTCTCCTTCATGCTGGTCAGCATCTCTCTCTTTCTCTCTCTCTCTCTCTCTCTCTCTCTCTCTCTCTCTCTCTCTCTCTCTCTTTCTCTCTCTCTCTCTTTCTCTCTCTCTTTCTCTCTCTCTCCTGTATCCATCTATCATCTATCTATCTATCCATCTATCTATCTATCCATCTATCTATCATCTATCTATCTATCATCTATCATCATCATCTACCTACTATCTCTCTCTCTATCTCTGTATGTGTGTGTATGTGTGTATGTATGTATGTATGTATGTATGTATCCCCTTTTAGCATCTATTTTCTGTCTTGAAAAACACCGGCCTTGTATGGTCTGCCTTAACAGGAATAAAGTGCAGTTTTCCCGCAGTTTGAAAAGGCCTGTTGCTCTACAGGTTTGAATGAGTCCACGCAGAGCCTGGTGGTTGGTAAAATTCTGATTGTGCGAGTTCTGGTTTTTTGCTTCATTGTGGAGAGTGAATACAATATGTAGGAAAAAACACATTTCATCAGGGCACAGATGAAAACCAATAAACCTTCGGGCGCATTAAAAAAGGCATTTCCACCTGGGGAGTCCGGGTCTCGGGGTTTTGGTTCATTGACTGTAGTGACTCTTTTCAGTGCCTTTGGATTTGTTCTTTAGCTGAGAGAAGCTTGGTGACGGGGAGCCTTCTTCACACCGGGTCGGCCTGTGAGAGGTTAGAGGGTGAGCAATGCTCTAAAAATAACGCCGTTCAAGCGTCTGAAAACAACACACTCATGGGAAGAGAGATGTATATGAGCAGCTAGGCAGCCTCGTGTTCCCTGGGTCCTTGCAGAGCCCCTCGGCTTCCCCGCACCCCTCAGGGGAGAGGGCTGTCCCTGCCAGTGGCCACACTGAGTCGGTTCCCCTCATGGAAGGTCACCCTTCATCGCCAGGACCCACCTCCTCAGGAACCTCCCCACCTTGTGCTGAAATAGCCGATTGTCCAAAAGCTCTCGCAGAGTGACCTGCGCTCCGCGTGCCACCCAAGGCGGTCAGTCACCCCGTCTTTCTGTTTATTAAACAGAAAGTCTCGTTTCTGGTCTCGTTTAGCAGTTCCACGGCCGGGAGACAAAGGCAGGGGAGTGTCTGAACTTGCTCAGCCCTTCTAGATCCGGAATAGGAGCTGCTGGGGAAAGCGTGCTACTTCCCAGCCTCACTTGGTGGTCTTTACCCCAGAGAAGTCAGTGTGCACAGTCCCTGTGTCCCCTGAGTCTGTTTCCCTGCTCTCCGTGCCATTGGAGCAGAGCCCAGAAGTAAAGACCTTCCTCCCTTCTTCCTCCCCCTTCCTCCCCCCCTCCCCCCTCTGTCTCCCTCCCTCTCCTGGGGGATTATGTGAGGGCCCCTGGGCTCCGGGTAAGAACAGCTGCAAGTAAGCCGATGCCCTCAGGCAGCCTCAGACCCCTGGGCCCTGGCGGGCAGCTGGCAGGGCCCTGGGCTTAGGAGCAACAGGCCGCCCGGCTCTGGCAAATCCTGGGCAGACGGGACAAATGCTTCAGGAAACAACTGGTTTGAAAGAATAGATTGTTTGCTACTCCCCGTGGGCGTGGGGCTCAGACACAGCTGTGCCGGGGCTTAGCTTTCAGCCCAGAGTCCGCCGCTGACCCCAGGCCAGGGTCCGGGCACCTGTGGGCTTGTTGGGTGCAGCTGTCGCCGTCCGTAGGTCTGATTTCAGACACCCTCCCGAGGTCTCCTGTCATTCAGGCTTCCTGGCTAGAAGCACGGGTGTCCAGTGACCCCTTATTCCCTGAGGTGCCAGGCGCAGTGTCCAGTCCCACCGGGGGACATGCCCAGGGCACCTGCGCATCCTGTGTCCCAGAAGCACCAGCGGTGGCTTGTTCAACAGGAGATGCATTTCCTTAGTTATTTCCACGGTCACAGGAGGGTGGAGAGGGGATCCCTTATATCAGATAATGGGACGAAGACCTTGCCTCCTCTCCTGGAAGAAAGGCAATGAGGAGAACAAGGAACATGCATGCACACACATGCGCACACAGATGCACACGCACACACTCACGCTCGCACACACTCATGCACACTCACACACACACTCACACGTGCACACACCACACCCTACCTTGGGTGGGACTATGGGATATGAGCCACCTGAGCTGGGATACTGACAGGAGTGCAGGGGTGAGATGGACTGGGGCCTGTGGAGCCAGGACCCCGTGTGTGTAGCTTGCTGGCCCCCTGGGCTCTCTGGGCACCAGGCCGGGCGGCCAGGCAATGCAGCATCCTTCTCAGGGGTCAAGGAGCTTCCCCAAACTGTGCATAACAAAAATCAAGGAAGATGAGAGGGAAGAGAAATCACAAGGACTGGCCATGTTTTCAGGAAATGACTTTAGATCTCAGTGGTGTGGGGAGAACCAAACGCTAACAAGCCCTAGCCAGTTTGGCTCAGTGGATAGAGCATCGACCCATGAACTGAGGGACCCCGGGTTCAATTCTGGTCAAGGGGATGTACCTCAGTTGCAGGCTCTATCCCCTGCCCTGGTCGTGGTGGGTGCGGGAAGCAGTCAATCCATGTGTCTCTCTCACATCAATGTTTCTCTCTGTCTCTGTCTCTCCCTCTCCCTTCCATTCTCTAAAAATCAATGGGGAAAAAAATATCCTCAGATGAGGGTTTACAACAACAAGAAAAAAGCTAAAAGGCCTGGTGTGTCCTAAACAGGATTCCAGTTGGCCCACCAGAGTGCTCGCCCCATGAGACTCTGCGGTGACTGGCTTGCAGGTGGGGAGTCAATGACTTAAATACAGCACCTCCCTGTGCAAAGAAGTGATCAGGAAAGAGAATAAGACAAATAAAGAGGGAAATGGCAGATAAAACATAAAATGTTATCATAAAGTTGGGCAAAGTTATGACCGAAAAATACCCATGGGGTTAAAGTAAAAGCAGAAGCAAGAATTAATGTAAGCAATCATCTCTAGCAAACTAGAGTAGAAAGTGGAGATGTGAGGACTGAGGGGAAAAATGGGGCTGAGACAGAGAAACTGGGAGAGCTTTAGGAAAAAAAACACAGAAAGAAAATGTATCCTTTCCGATTGGTGTTTCTGGTTTCTTGGGGTATATTCCTAGAAGTGGGATCACTGGGTCAAAAGGGAGATCCATTTTTAGTTTTTGAGGAAACTCCATACTGTCTTCCATAGTGGCTGCACCAGTCTGCATTCACACCAGCAGTGCACGAGGGTTCCTTTTTCTCCGCATCCTCTCCAGCACTTGGTTTGTTGATTTGTTGAAGATAGCCATTCTGACAGGTGTGAGATGGTACCTCATTGTCATTTTGATTTGCATCTCTGATGATGAGTGACTTTGAGCATCTTTTCATATGTCTCTTGGCCTTTTGTATGTCCATTTTGGAGAAGTGTCTATTCAGGTCCTTTGCACAGTTTTTGATTGGATTGTTTGTCTTCATTTGTTAAATGATGTGAGTTTCCTGTAAAGTTGGGAAGTTAAACCCTATTGGATGTGTCATCTTCCATGCCGTGGGCTTTCTTATTGTTTTCTTGATGGTTTCTTTCACTGTGCAGAAGATTTTATTTTGATGTAATCCCATTTGTTTATTTTCTCCTTAATTTCCATTGTTCTAGCAGCTGTATCTGTAAAGTTATTGCTATGAGGTTTTATATGCACCCTTATGTTCATAGCAGCGCAATTTACCACAGCTAAGATTTGGAAACAGCCTAAGTGCCCATCAGCAGATGAGCGGATTAAAAAGCTGTGGCACATCTATATAATGGAATACTACGCTGCTGTAAAAAAGAAAGAACTCTTACCATTCCCAACAGCATGGGAGGAACTAGAGAGCATTATGCTGAGTGAAGTAAGCGAGTCAGGAAAAGATAAATATCACATGGTCTCACTCATATGTAGAATAGGATGAACAACATAAACTGATGAACAAAAATAGACCCAGAGACAAAGAAACATCGAACAGACTGTCAAACTTCAGAGGGCAGGCAGGGGAGAGTGGAGGTGAGCAAGGAGGGGGATAGGCGGGGGAGGATCAACCAATGAACTCCTGAGTGTATGTGCATAACCCATGGACACAGACAGGAACATGGTGAGGGCTTGGGCGGGAAGGGGGGTGGGAGAGGACAATGGGGGAGGAGGGAAAGGGACATATGTAATACTTTCAACAAAAAAGATTTATTAAAAGAAAAAGAAAAAAGCCCATCACTGTAATGCAGGTTTTATTGGAAGTAGCACAAAGTTAGGCAGTGTTAACGAAGATAACGAGAGGTGAGAAAGACACACGATGGTCAACGATGAATCACTGAGGAGTAAACCAAAACAATACAATAGAAGAAATATTTAAAAACATAATGCAAGAAGATACTCCATAAATTATTTAAAAAAACCCTAAAATCTACAGATTGAAAGGGCACATGGGGTTCCAGGAGACACTGACACAGATTTATATATTAGGTATATTCTAGTAAGTTTATTGAACTTAAAAAAAAAAGAAAAGAATTTTGAACCTAACCAAAGTATCTCTAAGAATAGAAGCATTCATTCAGCGGAGGAGAAATGTTTCAAATGAAAGGGTCAGTACCAAATGCAAACATAACTCAGCCCAGGGAGTGTGGTTTCATGTCAGACTTTGGGGTAAAAAACACGAAATAAAACAAACACTGCCATTTCAAGTAAAAGTGAATCTCAGAACACCCAGGCACCAAATAAAAGAGCATCAGTATTTTAAAATATTAAACCAACAAACAGATAAATAAACACATTTGTTTCTTTCTGCATAAACAATTCAAACCCTGGAAGAAATAATTTACTAAAAACAGCCCCTGGGGGGAACGTGCGCAGCGCCCGGTCGCTGGAGGTGAGCTGCAGGAAGCTGGGCAGAGCTACTCTGAGAAAAGCGCCCGGCCAGGTCACGTCACGGGGAAACCCTACCAAACCCTCAGACACACGCAGTTCGCACGTCACCCAGGGGCCAGAGCAGACCGCAGGGACAGGTGGCAGCTCTGGGTGCGTGCACGTACTGAGCAGCGTGTCGCCAACCTGAGCAGAAACAGGGTGCCAGAGGGAGACGCGAGAGGCACCGGTGTCTGGAGGTGAGCAACGTGAGGACTACAGCCCTCAGCGCCACAACAATAGAACAAGCAACACGGCGTCATCTCAGGAATTTAAGGGGAGTTTAAAGGAAAACTGATTTAGTCTGCCATTTTAACAGGTTTTAAAGAGAACATTATAAGATCACTCCCAAATGTGCCGAGCAGGCTTCGCCAATATTCAATGTACATTCGTGAGTAAAAGTGGAACAAGGAAGTAAGTATCTCTACCGTCTCACACGTGACATCTCAGATGGCAGCAGCCTGCTTCTCAGATGCACATCCTAGTCCCGCAAGGAGCAAGGAACAGCTTCACTGGCCTGTCCTCTGTTCTTTAGCTAAGGTGCTGCCAAAGGGCGGGGGGAGGGGGGGGGGGGGAGAGCGAGAGAGAGAGAGAGAGAGAGAGAGAGAGAGAGAGAGAGAGAGGCGGAGAAAGAAGGAGAGAGAGAGAGGCAGAGAAAGAGGCAGAGAAAGAGGGAGGGGTAGAGAAAGAGGGAGAGAGAGAGAGAGAAAGAGGGAGAGAGAGAGAGAGACACAGATAAAGAGGGAGAGAGAGAGAGAGGCAGAGAAAGAGAGAAAGAGAGAGAGTCAGAGAAAGAGGGAGAGAGAGAGAGAGAGAAGACACGCAACACACACACATACACAGAGTGGAGAAAGAGGCAGAGAGAGAAAGACAGAGAGAGAGACAGAGAGGCAGAAGGAGACATGCAGACAGAGAGGAGAGAGAGGTATAACCTATAACCGTGGAAAGAGAGAAAAATCACCTTTCCGTGCACATGCTCCGACTGCACCTAAAACTTCCAGGAGCAGCCGTGGAAGGCCTGGAGGTCACTGGGTTCAGAAGGACCCTGCAGGGTCAGCCATCGCTCGCACTGTAGAGACAGCACAATAGCGACCAAAAAGATCAGGGCTTCTACCGAGTTCCACGCGACCTGCGTGCTAATAGTTTACACTGTGCTAAGGGCACAGGGTCGGTTTTGTAAATGAGAGTTTACTCAGTTTCAGATGGAAGGACCAGACATTGCAAAGCTTTCGTAAATATCGTCAGGTTAACCTAGGCATTTAATGAAATTTAAACCAAATCACTGACGGGCGTTTTATTTTAGGGCCAGGTAAGCCGATTTTAACATTTCTGTGAAAAAAAATAAGCACACAAAGTTAGCCAGGAAACTTTGAAAGAGGAGAATAAAGATAGGGTGTACTTCCTGTATTTAAAACCATAGTGTCTACTTTATAAATAGATTAATGTAACCAAAAGAGGCCCAAGCTCACAGGTGTTTGTATATTATACAGATGGGATTTCAGATCAGTGGGGAGCATGCTGATATTCGATAAAATGTATGCGAGCAATTCTAGTCCAACGTCTGGAAGACTATTGAAGTGGATTTCCTATTTGAGATCCGAATAAGTTCACGATGGAAGATGACACAATTGTAAGAACAGTGAGGAGAGGACGTGGGGTACCCTTTGCGGGAAGCGTTCCGTACCTGCCCCTCCCAGAGCCATTCAGGGTGAAGAGGCATCGGCCTGGGCAGTCTGACCGACCATGTCCTGCCCACCTGGCAATTGCCCACCTGGCCGGGTATGTCCTTTGTCCCCATTTCCAACGCCAGTCCCTTGAACAGTCCAGCCATTCTTCCACCTCCTTGGGGCCCCTCTCCCAGCGTGTCCTCTCCCCGGCCTCGGTGTGGTTCTCAGCAGAAAGCCGTCCTTAGCTCCCCAAACGCAGCCCCTCTCCGTCTCTGCCTGCATCTCCTGCATGTGCCACACTTCCTTACACTCACCTCTGACGGGCGCGCGGCGCGGACGGGGAGCCTGGTTCCAGTTGCCTCCCAGTCACCAGCGCGGAGTCTGCGTGTGGTGAGTGGTCACCTCATCGTGGTGGATCGATCCCGTGTGAGAGTGCGTGTGTCCCCCTCACCCCAGGGAGAGGTGCCCTGGGATCCCTGAGGCTCATGGGGCGGAAGCAGAGCACAGGGGCATCAGGAACGGGGGTGAGCTGAGAGGGGAGGGGAAAGTCCTCCTAAATCACCTTGGACATGGCCGCCGGACACGGAGCTGCCCCACGTTTGCCTCTGGAGTTCACATATTGCACACAGCACTATTACCACGTTACCTTTTTGTATGTCATTGTAATATTGCTCAAGGCAATGTCATCTAATCACATCATAGGAAGTTCCGAACCGAAACCCATTCTACCCTTTACTCACCAGCTACCCATGTCTTGGTCGTTGCCTTGTCCCTGTGTTCTTCACTCATATGTGCACTTATTCGTGCACAGCCTTCGCCCCTGCTGTGTTCTCTGTTCTTACTTCCTCTGCTACCAGCAGCCCGCTGCCCGCCGTGTGCATTTTTAAAGAGAGTGAGCAAGAGGGGCCTTCGCCTCCTCTGTTCCAAGTTACATAAGCTCGGATCCACAGCCAGTTCTCAAGGGCCCCGTGTCCACGGACATAGTCAGTGTGTCCGCTCCTCTCTGGATCCTTTGCAGACGCAAAACACCCCTCCGCACGGGATCAGAGCCCCCCCCCCGGCCGTGCCGCTCCCTGGCCTTTCATCTTCGCAGGAGAATCGGTGCTGTCTGCTGGCCCACAGCTCCCAGCGGGGTGTGTCCTCACCGTAGGAAAATGCTGGGTCTGAACGCCCACGTTGACGGTCTGTGCAGATGAGCCAGAGGGCAGGTATCACTCACAAAGGCGTCTTTGTTTTTGAGGGAGTGACGGTGCTGGAGCTTTCATAGCAGGACTTCCGGTTCATGTGAAACAGATTTCACAGAGCGGTTAGCATGCAACTTTTGAGGAACGAACTTGCTATAAGATGAGGTGGACTTTTCGCTGGCTAGAGCCTCGTGTCCACGCCTTCCTTCCAGATGCCCCCGTGTCCTCTCTCCCCGTCTCAGGACTGAGCCGCTCAGCCTCAGTGGGAGGCGCTGGCGATTCTCAGTCTGACCAACCATGGGACCCAGAGTAGGACCTGGGTCGGCTTGGCTGGCTTGTGTGCTACCATTTGATGCGGGAATGGACACAGCGTTGCTGCCCCTCACAGGTTGGCTTGTGATGCTTTGGGGAGCCAGCACTTACCAGAAAGCCCACCCCCTCCCGGGAGTCTTCCGTAGCCCTTACATGGGAGGAGTCCTATCTCCATGGACAGAATTCCAGGATGCAATGGCCAGTGAGAGCAGCCAGATGCAGGGCAAGGTGTGACACTTTCATGAAGCATGCATGACACCGAACATTTTAGATGAAAATGCGTCAGCTAGTAACACGGTGATATGATCCTGGAGAGAAGCATTGTATCTGGAGAAAGTAAGGAGCCAGAGAGAAGAGGAAGGAGGGGAAAGAAAAAATAAGAAAATAAGCCAAGAAAGTGATCAGTCTAAGGAAAGAGACAGCGTCTTCTTTGTCTATCTGCCCGTCATTTCTTTTTCCAAGCGTTCACAGTCCAAGCCACATTGAGATGATGAGCCCAGTCTCTAGGCTGAACCAATAGCTGCAAACTGCTAAGAGTGATAATGTTAGGTGTCTTAGAGTGTTCTTGAATTAACAGACACAATGGAAGGTTATTTGGGTGGTGAGCATGCAGTACAAAATGCCCTTGGAACCTACAAGACCCTATTAACCACGGTCACCCCTAAAATTTAATACAAACAGGATAAAATCAAAGGCATTGTTTTGTTTTAGAGGCTGGGTGTACGGATTTGTGCACCAGTGGGGTCCCTTGACCTGGCCTGTGGGGATTGGGGCAAAACTGGCTCTCTGACATCCCCCGAAGGGTCCCAGATTGCGAGAGGGCGGTTCTCGGGTGACACACCCTGGAATCGGGTCCCCCTCCTCTCTGGTTACGGGTGTATCACCTGAGAATCACAGCTGCCAAGTCACCTCAGCTCAGCAGCTCCTACATTGAGTGTCTACCCCCTGATGGTCATTGCACATCATAGCTACTGGTTGAACGGTCAGAAGGTCACTTAGGCTTTTATAGAGAGAGATTACACTCTCTGCTACCTCTCTCTTTAAGCTTGAAGGCCTATTGCCTCATTCATTGACAATAATTCTAGTGTGAACACTGAAGTTTGAAATAATAAGATTCCTTCAATAAGGATATTTTTTCTACAAACAGCCCTAACCTTTGCTTCATCATTTGGTTTAGAAATATCACAAAGCTTTGCTGCTTGGTCAATGCCCCAGACATTTTTTAAGGTATAAGTCTCCAACCATACTTTTCCTTTTAAGACAGAAACTGCTCGAGGGTCCACATGATTGCTCCTACAAACCAGCTGACTCTGTACCAGCGGGAAGGGCCTTGGCACTGCCCTCGTCTCCGGTGAAAAATGAGCCCCATTTGATGACTGACCTTCTAAACAAGTGCGACTTCCACGGAAACACACAGGCTGTCTCGGCCACAGCTGTCACCCCCTCAGTCACTGGCCGAGGGCTGGGGAGGCCTGGCTGCCAGGCAGGGAGGGGACGGACACTGAACAGGGCAGCTCTGTGTAGTGGGAGTTGCCACCTGAGGGAGGCTCGGCCAGAGGCAGAGGCAAGTGTTGCTGTGACTGGCGACAGTTGTGTTGCGTTTGAGAGAATCGGCTGAGAACGCCCTCACTTACGTGGGAGACTAAAGGGGGTGCCTCTCCTGGCCCCTCTTCAGGGTGGATCGGAGTGGCTAGTCCATAGATCCTGGGGTCTCTGAGCAGAAGCGCAGCTGCGAGTCGGGCCATGTGCAGTGACCAGCGTCTGTCCGTCTGTCTGTCCAGACTCCGGGTCGGCACCCCCACCTGCTCTATCCCCCGCATAGCACCTCTGTCTAACTCGAGGGGAAGACAAGCTGTAAAGGAATTCTGAGCAAAGTTACCTGCAAAGACAAGAACTCATGAACACACCCGTTCCCACAGATGTGACCCATAGTCCAAGGCCCAAGGAGCTTCAGGGACTTAAATCACTGCACGCAATTGATGAGCAGAAGCTCCACTTTCACATTCCTTAGTTTTAATGAACGATTTCCCTCTGCTTATCTACAAGGGCTGCCTGTCAGGGTCCCGACCACCTCATCTTTGACTTCCCTACACCATCTGCTTTATTTTTGCAGCCGAACAATACAACCCATCTCCAAACACACCTGAGGGGCCCTTGAGGGGAAGGGAGGAAGCTGGGGGTGATGTGGGAAGAAGATGCCCTGTTAGCCACGGAGACTTGCCCACGAGGAAGGAGGGTCCTTTCAGATGAGCAGAGCATCCGTCCCATTTTTCACCCCCACACAGCACCACGAGTTTGCCCAGCTCCCCAAGGTGACCACCATCATGGGGTGGGGGCATCCGAAATCAAGACATTGGAGGGTTGTGAGTGAGACTGCCTCTGCCATCGATGACCCTGAGATGCCCGCCTTTACAGGGCATGGGAGAGTTGCATCTCTGGCGTCTGGGATGCGGAGAGCTGCTTGCTAACATTCTTGGAGATGGTTCGCTCCCAGCCCATCAAAATCTGAGAAATGGGACTGGAATTGCTCGGCCTCTGAGGGTCCCACTCAGTCTACTTAGCAAGGACAGCCGGTCAAGCCCAGCGGAGGCCCCTGCAGCTCTGTCCTCAGGGCGAGTCTGTCCTTCTCCAGCTCATCACAGGGGAAGCACTCTCCAGTGTGGAAGTTCTGGGTTTGATCAGCAAGAAAATGTTCACTTATTTTTAAAACAAATGTATTCCCGCATCTTATCCATGTTCTAATTGTAGACCCTAGTGATTGCTTAAGAAATTAATTTGTTCATATATTATGAATTGTATTTTATCACGTATTTGCCCATAAGAAGACCATACAATACAAATTAAGTACCTTCGTTTCATTTTATCTACTAGATCACTTTTTTCTTGATAGACTACCTTTTCCAGTAGAAAATCAGGCGACACAGAAGTGCTAAAGGAAGCCTCTAGAAACCCATTTATGTGGCATCACAATTGCTTTGTCCTCAGCAAAGGCAGAGAGAAAATGCAGCGTTACAAGAAGGACGTGACATTGGCTGGAGGGCCTGCAGGTGGCTGCATCTGTTACACTTTCAGTGCATTGATGACTATTAGCATGCAGTATATTTACAATCGGAAGAACATATTCATCAAAACAACTTGGAAAGACAGAGTATAAATCACATCGAGAGCAGTCATTGTCTCCGGGGTAGGTCTTTCATAATTTACTAGGACAGAGATGTGGACCATTGGCTTAGCTTGACTCACTGTCCTGCTGTATGGGAACGAGGTGAACGGCTGTTGCTAACCCTCTCGTGACAGGTGAAACCGTGTCCAGCTCTGGGATGACAACACTCCACACCTCCTCGTGGGCTGATTGCACCTTTAGTACTTCTTGGTAAGCCTTTGCACCCCTCCTTGGAACACGTGCAAAATTGCCCCCACCTCCCTGTCCCCCTCATTCTGGGCAGGTGGAGTAGTGTGGGGCCTCCAAGCCCAGCAGCCCCACTATGTGCACCCTGGGTCATGGGTGAGAGGGGCTGAGCTGGTCCTACAGTCTCAGCTAACTCGTCTGTCCAAGCCTCCCTGTTGGATTTTTCTCCGCCTTCGCATGGACCGAGTTGACTCTTCCATTTAAGAATTCATCATACTTTGACTTATTAACGTTCACTTGGCAATGTCGCGCTTCCTTAATGTCCTGCGGACGCTGTGTAGGCTGGGGTCATGCTGACTCCTTCCTGTTTTCTCTGGAATGGCTGGCACAGTGGTACACATTGAGTTGCATGAGTTTCTATGACGCCATTCAGTATAACAGGGTTACTGGGCTGAGGTCTCACCAGCATCCTGACTAGACTTTTAGGCTCAGGTCTCTGTTCGACGGTCTCTGTGGGGTTGATGCTATGAGCCGGGTAGGATGCTGCCCATGAACCAGGCTTTGCCCAGCCCCCCAGGCCCAGATGCGGGGATGAAGTCAGCATTCTGGCCTGAACCATGAAGCCTCATCATTTCTAAATTCAATCGAGAAGAGTGGTCAATTTAGAGATTAAAATGGATCCCAGCCATGAGGGGCCAGTTCAGTCTTTTAAATAAATTAGCCACGAGATCCAGGCCATAAGAGGAAACACAGGCTGGGCTCTTTAAAACAACCCAGGGACATTAGGCAGTGAAATCCCTCTGTCTGACGGAGAGTGAATCTATCAGGCTCTGCTTCTCTTTCACTTGACAAGACTGTGCTTGGCGAAACACACGCTCAGCTCAAGGTCAAGGAAGGACAGAGCACCAATCAAAGCATTCATGCTTCCCGTCAGCACTGACAGACACCCTGAAGGGATAGTCAAGGGTCCTTTGCTCACCCATCAACCCTTTCTTAAGACAGTTCAGCTTCCAGCTTTGTATCCCCCCACTCCCCACCCCCAATACCCATTTTTCTCAAGTTCATGTTCTAGTTGGGCGTCATTGGGTTTCCTTAGATTTTTGTTAAGATTTTCCAATCTCTCAGAAACAATTGCTGCAGACAGCGTGAGAATCAGAATCTGTGCAGCCAGTCCATCTGCAGTAGCCATGATGCTGCGTGTCCACGCTGAGCTGAGGCACATGGTGTGGGGCCCCCTTCTTGTGCGGGAGGCTGGCTTTGAAAGATGGGCAGATCCCTTGTGAAGATAAAGGATGAGAAGGAGGGAACGCAGCCATCCCTGACAATTAGAAAAATGATTCTGACAACTGGAGCTGATTTTCGTAAAACACCAATTCAGATTTGTGGGTGGTGAGAAGAAAGTACCCTCCAAACTCAGGCCCGCCAGCTGAGTGCGCTGCAAAATGTGCATTCAGGTAGCAAGAAAGGACAGTGAATTCGAATTCTTGTCGTTGTCGGGATTTAAGGGAGGGCGCAGGAGCGGGTCTGGTGCGGAGTCTGACATTGGGACGGGGCGGGAAATGTTCCCTGACAGTGACTGTGGAAACTCCCTTCTCATACAGCTCTTCTCTCCTTCCTCCACGTCAGGGGATCGGAGAGAACCCCGCCTGCCCAGGAGCGCACTCCCCAGGCCGGGCAGCTTGGACCACGTGTCCCTTCCTTCACTCTCCGAAGAGCACAGACACCAGAAAACCCCAGAAACGCAGCACAAAATGTAAGCTCACCCCCCAGACGCTGCAGGGGGCCTGCAGGCACTTCCTTTCTAATCGGGGAGCGATGCCTGGGGCTGACTTTGGTGCAGGTGGCAGTGAAGACTGGGATTGTCTCCCTTATGTTGGAGAGGGAGCATCATGGCTCCAAAGGCTCCAAGATGCAGTCGTCGTGAGACCCAAGAACATAGATCACACAAACGGGTAATGACGACACGGCTTTGGATTTGTTCGTCAGATAATGTCCTTTGAGTCTTGGGTGCCTGTAGAAAAGCAGCAAACAGAGCCCATAGTATATAGGGAGTGAATCAGTAGGGCTCTGGGCAAATGCCCTGGGCACCCCTTGATATTGGATGCAGAGGACATATGGCTCCAGTTCTCATGTCTGTGTGTTAGGGTGTTGGGGGCCGGTGTTGAGGAGGCTCTGGGACCAAGCCACCAGCTGGTCTTAGCAGTTCATGTGATGATGTGCATGTGTGTGTCTGTGCATGTGTGTTTGTGTGTGCATAACTCACGCACACAGACATGTACACAGGGAAATGAGTGTGTTGTGGGGTGGCTTAGTGTCATGCTGACTCCACTCTCGGTGGTATGGCCCCTCCCAAATCGAAGGCTTGGAACAGTGGCCTCAGGGGCAGGTGGAGAGGGACTGGAGAGGAGTATGGTGCTGTGGTGATGGCTCTTTCTTGAATCCTCAGGGTCTGCCTTCATGAGTGTCTCCCCCACCCCACCCTGAGGCACATCGCAAGGGCTGAGTGGACGCCGGAAAGAGAACCCGAATGGTTGTCCCTAATCGACCCTAAAGAAAGGCTTTTCAATGAATAAAGTAAGAGCTTTGACACCAGTTAAGAAAACGGGGATGCTGGCCTTTGGGTTTTTACCATAAATTTAACTTTCTCGGTTTGTGTGTGGGGGGCATGGAGATTGCGGCAGTTGGGGTAATAGGTACAATAAAGTGCAAGTCCCGCCCACTGTATAAACCCAGCTGGCTCTTCAGGGGCCATCTTCTTCCTTCCTGTCTGCACCCACACACACGTGCAGCCACACACAGACAGGTCCTCAGCACACACATGTTATTATTATCCTGCGGTTCCTTACTTCCCAGTTCAAGGTCTAGAATGGAGTTCCAGGTGTCCATGCGTCCACGCCCCTGCCTCAAGCAGCCTGGCCAGCCGCATAGTAAAGAAGCAACGGTCCGGCCAGCGGGGCTCAGTGGCTGAGCGTTGACCTATGACCCAGGAGGCCACGGTGGGACCCCTGGTCAGGGCACATGCCCGGGTGGCAGGCTGAATCCCCAGTGTGGGGCGTGCAGGAAGCAGCCGATCCATGATTCTCGGTCATCACTGATGTTTTTCTCTCTCTCTTCCTTCCTCTCTGAAATAAATTTTAAAACATATTAGAAAAAAAAAGCAGGCCACAAACCCTGCAGGTCTCAGGGACTGAAGCCTCGCTCACGGCCGGTGGCGGCTTGAAGCATTTAGACAAGAAAGTTTTCTTGCTGCTGAAGAAATCGCTGTTGCCTTTGTGGCTGCGTTGATGACTGGGGTCTTTATGGAGAGGTGGTTAACGAACTTCGTTGTAGGGTGGGTTCTCATGCCATTCAGCCCGGCTGCACACAAGCGCTGTGGGCTGCCAACTCACGTGGGCCCGGCGGCCATGCACAGCCTCACTCTGCAACCCCGCAAAGCACAGTCCTGCCGCCCCTCCCGCCGCTCAGCCAAGTCAGACTGCACTGTGTGCCTACTGCCTTGTTCTTTCGATGTGTGGCTTGAGTTTTTAATGCTCTGCTGTTCTCTCTCTAACGTTTGCTACGTTCAGGGCTGGGCCTAAGAAGGCATTCCGTGAATATTTGGAGAATGACCTAATGAATATACATCAGCATTTCACAACTGTTGTTAATAAACGTTATGAAGAAATAGGTTCCATGTCAAATGGAGGCTGGATGAGGTTAACCGAAGTTGAACAGTTCCCTTGCTGAGGGGTGAGTGTAAAATGTCACCCTACCTTGTGTGTGGATAAGAGGGATATGGAGTCTGTGAGGTTCCAAATATATTGGTTCTTAGGACAGTGCTTGGTCTGCAGTAACGTGTGTGTGTACAAGTAAGTTGTTGTTATTATAATTACTAGGGGCCCGGTGCACAAAAATTTGTGCACTCGGCAGGGGTTGGGGGGGTACTTAATCCCTGCCTGTGCTCTCTCATAGTTTGGGACCCTGGAATCCATTGGGGCACACAGCACACACGGAGGGCACACCTCCCTGTGTGCTGTGTGCCCCTCACCGATTTCCAGGCCTCAGCCTCAGGGGCGGAGCTGGCTCGGATCCTCCGCC
>PVJC01029521.1:0-21827 GCA_004026665.1 Murina feae
CGAGCCTCTGATGGGGCTGGGGGCAGGTCCCCAGTGATGACACACACACATACACACACACACACAAAAGGCACCTGGCAGACTGGGGCCATCATAGGACATCCACTGAGGGGTCCCAGACTGTGAGAGGGCACAGGTCGGGCTGAGGGACTCCCTCCACCCCGAGTGCACAAATTTTTGTGCACCGGGCCCCTAGTATTTATAATAAATAAAAAAACGTTATGGGATATATTCAGTCATGCGCAAATGAATGTTTAAAAACCAGCTCTCTGAGAAAACAGCCCTACAGTTTTTGCCACTGAAGCAGTGTCGGGAAGAGATTGCACCGTGGGCTCTGCCTGCCCCAGCACACAGTACTGCATTTAATCACTCACACTCCTGCTCTTGTGTGCATGAGGTCTAAGAATCTTTCTGTCAGAGTATTCCTCAAGGTCTAGAACCTACAGGTCTCCAGCTCAGACTTATTACCAGGGCAGGTGGGTCCCTTGTTGGCAGAAGAGCACTTCCTGTCAGAAAAGCATTTGTGGAGGCAGAGAGGAGGCCTGACGTCAGGGACCAGCTTCAGATGGGCAGAGGAGGGCTATGCTGACTTCTACTTTATCACAGCTCTTGTTCGTGAGGCTGTGGAAGAGGGTGCAGAGAATCATGTCCCAACCTCTCTAACCATGGAAGCTGCCAGTGTTTTCCAAATCTGAACTTGCTGGACTGTTAAAATGGTTTAGGTTTTGGTTAGCAAATATAATCTTTATGATTTGAAAAAATCAGTGGGGAGAGACTTGACATCAATTAAAACATCAATTTTAGTGAAATAATTTAAAAACACAGAAAAACACAGGAGAGTTTTATTTCTTGAATGCATTATTTACTTTTCTTCCAAATTCTGAAATAATCTGACAGAATGAATATCTGTTTACTCTGGAGACCAGGAAGTCGGGTTTAAGACTGTTATGTTGTTTTCTAAAGGAAAAGGCAATATTCTTGTGTGGTGTTTCAGAGGAGTCCTCCCGAAAATGTACCACTTTGACAGGTGAGTTATTTTGAGCTGAAGGCAATCAAGATCCTGCAGGCTCATGAGAAACGTTTGCCTCTCCTTAAAGAAGTGAATTAGGGGCCTTGCCCATCTTAAGAGATGATCAGAGATAGCTTTTTTGACCTATCTATATGGCAGGGCAATCAGCTAATTACTGAACATCTGTGCCCTTAGCTCAGGATGTATGCAGACCTCACTTCCCTTTCTGTCTTGGCACCTATCCTATCTGTGGGTCTTTGAATTGCTCATGTGTGCAGGGTTCCCATATGTGCGTATGTAATTAATTTCACTTTCCTCTTAATCTGTCTCCTGTCGATTTAATTACTGGGCCAGCCGAAAGATCCCAGGAGAGTAGAGGAACACTTCTTCCTCCCCCACACTTGCTCTCTCCTGCATCTCATGTGTTAGTGTCTCAAACAGGCGGTAGCGGGGCTGTTTCATTCTCTCCGCTCTTCCTCCCTCCAGATCTGCTTTTCTCTTTCCCTCTAAAACGGATCTGAACAATATACTGTAATGATGGCTCTGCAGTCAGATGTCAGGAATTGAACTCCCACCTCTACCATTGGCTAGCTGTGGCATTTTGAATACCTGCTTTCCATATGTAAAATGGATAGTGGTGCTTACATCATGGGGCTAATGTAAGGATTCAGTGAGATAACCTACGTGCAGCACAGGTCCCAGAAACGAAGGAAACACTCAGGAAAAGTAGTTTTTTTTATCCACACCTACTGCCTCCTGGCAAAGGACGAGCAGCAAGCACAGGGAGCTGCACAGCGCACACCATTGCTCAGCGAACCCCTGAACCTGTGCTGCTGGAAGCATAGGTCTTCCGCAGGCACAACTTGCCCCAGTGATTTTCTTTTGTGATCTTGATTGTTAATTAGTTACCAGTTATTTGCAATCCTAAGCATTTCTTGTCCCAGGACATCGGCATCAAGGGAATGAGACCAGAGCCTTAAATTCTAGGTTTGAAGCGTTTATGGCTTTGCAGATAAAAGGCAAATGATGCATTCTGCAGGGCAAGGTCCATATTTCGTTTTGTTTTCTGTATCTGCCCCAGTGTGGCCATCTTTCATGGTGTGAGGAAGAATTAAACCAGAGGCTTTGTGTTTTTGTGGCGTTTTTTTGTTTTGTTTTGTTTTTTTTTGTCAATCTTTCTACTTACTGAACCCTCCCTCCTAGAGCACTTGAAATTGAGGGTGGCTCAATTTCAATCTGAAAGCTGCAAGATCACCCTCCAATTGCAGAAAAAGTCTCTAACCTCTGCTAACTACAAGGGTCAGTGCCCAAGATGCCAAGTTGGACCAGAGCAGCTGGGAGGAAAGACTAAACACACAGGGATTGGTGAGTGAAGGGATGGAATTTTCTCCCACAGGAAACGTGCTTCTAAAGAGGAAGAGGTCTCCATTGTCATATGGCAAAACCAACACAGTCTAGTAATGAGAGGAAACACCAATGGATTGGGGGAGTGAGAACTCTGTCCAAGGGGTTGTGGATGAGTTTCATAGAGAGTTAGAAGCAGCAGCAGAGCACAGGACATGACTAGCTGGAGTTGTAGATTTAGTCTTATTGAGATAGATGAAGGAACAAGGAAATAAGTACAGTATAAATCCCGGAGCTGTCTTGGTGTTTGCAAATTGGCTGATTGGGTGCTTCCTTTTGGATCAAGCAGAGCATTTACAGGATCATAAAACCTCGTTTGCTGATGTGGCACCTTGAGCAGGAGTGGCTGCATCTTGAAATGTATCTCAACACTACTGTCCCTGAAGTAAGGGTATAAGGAAAAAGGCTTAAATTGCAAAAGGGACGCTTAATTGTTAGATATAAAGACCTTCCTGGTCATCTAAGGATTCTTGGATCCTAAAAGTGTTTTAAGGAGGGAGTCAGTGTTAGTCATAGAGAATAATGCTAAAGCTACGATTGGGGTTGATGGCGAGGCAAGCATGGGCAGATGAAATTCTAAATTCAGGAAGAAGAGGTATTGGGAAAAGAATGAGTGTTGCTTGTTTTGGGGATTTTTCTTTGTCCTGGGAGAAGTTTTGAGGTCACTTAAGGGAAACAAGATGATGGTAAGTCACACATGTCACTTGATCCAAAGTACAAGAGGCTCAGCACTCTTAGAAAACAAATGAGAATTGTAATCCATTTCCCTTTGGAAACTGCAGAATTGTTTTTGCTACAGCTGATTCTTTTTACGCAAGTGGCCAGCAGCTCCGTTCAGGGCCAGCTATATCGTCTGACACTTTGACAGGACTGTGAGTTAGCATAAGGATAGAGTAATAGGACAGCCAGTGTGGGGTCATTATTGGGAATTGGTGAAAATAAATAGACTAGCTAAGGCTTTCTGAATTAGTAACAGGTCTGTTTACATTCATTCACATGATGAGTCAGATTTTTAAACATAAGTTCTTCTTCCAATACCCATGGTGGGAGTGGGTAGACAACTGTGGCAGCCACTTCCCAAAACAATGCCACGTATCACACAATAATGAGAACGGCTTGGCAGGAACATGCAAGCTAGAATGCCAGTCACTGATGACCTGTCCTGTGCATCCATGCCTCTGTTTCTATTTTGTTCATCAGGTTTTTGGTTCATCAGATTCCACATATAAGTGAGATCATGTGGTATTTGTCTTTCTCTGACTGGCTTATTTCAGTTAGTATAATGATCTCCAAGTCTGTCTATGCTATCTTTTTTTTTAATTAAATCTTTATTATTCAGATTATCACAGTGGTTCCTCTTTATGCTATCATAACAAAAGTTAAGAGCTCCATCTTTTTTCATAGCCACATAGTATTCCGTTGTGTAAATGTACCACCTTTTTTTTATTCATCTACTGATGGGCTTTGGGGCTGTTTCCAATGAATCCTGCCCTTAGCACACATTGATTCCTCCCATTTTTAAAATTTATATATGCATATTTTATAATCATGTAAATTTTTATCCACTGACATTTTGACTACTAGAACTTTCATGGAGCCATTGAGATGAAAGGTTATTTATTTTTCTACATTATTCCTCTTGGAAATTCTCATCAGTTCTCGACCCTCCCCAGCAGCCTTTCACCAATGCACAACCCCACCAAAAAACTGTGGGTCCTTGGAAACCTCATCTTTAAAAAAAATAACGTTTATTAAGTTTTTTCTATATTCACAATTAATTGTTATTCAATACAAAAAAGAAAAGAAGCATTGGAGAAAACAGCAAGAAAATGCTCATTTTAATCCTAATATCCAAAATAAGCACTGCTAGCAAATTTGGCATATGTCTTAGATTTTCCTCCATGTCTATTTTTCTTCATAAAAATGTTGGTTACATTTGGTTTATAGCCTCACTTGCAAATGTTTTTCCATGATGATAGATATTCATCAACAACATGCTTATCAGTGACGACATATAATTTCATTCAATGAGTATACTGGGTTTATCTAACCAAGCCTGTGTTACAGATATAGAGTTGATTTCAGCTGATTTTGCTTAGCACAGGCAATTCTACAGTAAACATATTACATTTCAATTATATGCATCTCAGGTTATTGCCTTAGAACAAATTCCCATAAGAAGAATTGCTGAGTCAAAATGTACTGAGTTGGCCTGGCCATTGTGGTTCAGGGGTTGAGTCATGAGGTCATGGTTTCGTTTCCAGTCAGGGCACATGCCCAGGTTGCAGGCTCAACCCCCAGCAGGGGGCGTGCAGGAGACAGCTGATCAGTGTTCTCTCACTGATGTTTTTCTATCCTTCTACCCCTCTACCTTCCTGTCTCTCTAAAAAAATCAATAAAAAGATATATATATTTTTAAATGTACTGAGTTGTTTTATTAATTTTTAAAGAAATACAATTACAAAAGATCTTCAATCCCCCCACCCCAACCCCACCACTATCTGAAAGCATGTCGCAGAAACGTAAAGGCAGTTTGAACTCCTGTAGCCAAGCACAGTACTAATGCAGGAATTAACTCTTTAAAAAGGAAACAAAATACTATGGTTTGGGTGGTTTACAAAAGGCAAAACAGCACAAAAGTGGGGACTATTTGGACTAATCACATGCACAAAGCAATATCCATTCTTTCATTCTTTGTTAGATGCTGTGATACAAATAATAATACATTTAGCAAGAGTGGCAAATATGGGTTTCCTATAGCAGACCCTTTGAAGGAAATAATGCTTATGAACACAATAGACATGACAGATCTCTTGAGGGACAAAGGAAGTCCACTTTTGTTATCATTTGCTACAAACGGACAGAGCCTGTTTTTAGCATCCTTACGCTAAAAATTCAGATCCCCTTTTCCCAAACCAGATAATTAGGAACCGTTATTGCCATTATTGTATGTTATGGTTTGAATGTTTTGCCCCCACCCCCACCCCACCCCCCGACCACCACAACCACCACCAACCTTCATATGTTGAAGCCCTAATCACCAGACTGGCTCCATTTGAGGATTGGGCCTCTAAATAAATGAAATCGTAATGATGGGGCCTTGATCCTTACAAGAAGAGACACTGAAAAATTCACTCTCTCCTTCCATGTGCACGTGTCCAGGAAAAGTCATGTGAGGCAGTAGCAAGAGGCAGCCATCTACCAGCCAGAAATTTGCCAACATCTTAATCTTAGGATTCCCAGGCTCCAAAACTGTGACACAATAAATGCCTGTTAATTATGTCATCCAGTCTGTGGTATTTTGTTATAGTAGCTCAAGCAGGCTAATACCACATGGATAACATTGCCATCATCTAAGCTATAGATGAGAAAACCGTAAAGGTTAATTTGTACAAGTGGTAATTAATGTTTAAATTGTTTCTGACACAGCCTATTTTATACCAGTTCTATCTCCCTGATTCCACAGGAGGTAAACTGGTGGCTGTCTTTCAAGCGTGACTTGAGATGCTCTAGTCAGCCCTTCTAGGCCCTAAGCTATATCCTTTATCATCTGTTTCAGTTCCTGAAAACCCAGCATCAAAGAATATTTGACCAATGTTCCAAAGTCTTCTCTCTTCTTTGTAATCCCCTATGAAATTCTGAACCCCTAGGAAGACGATATTTTAAGCCAAGGTATAGCTCACCTGAAATTTTCAGAACATGAGTCTAATTGCCTAGATTATGAATAAAGAGATCAGCCAGGCCTCATCAGTTGTTCACCAATGCAATTATATTACAAAGATGGAACCAATAAGTGACCATAATTAAACTTAATGTACTTATATAACTTAGAGCTACTTAATTGTCTTGCAATTATGTCTTAAAACTGGGACATTATGAACGTTTGCTGGCAAAAATAAGACAGAGAAGAAAAAGCTCCATTAAGCCTTTGAATTTTTCATTTTTAAATCTCACCAACATTTATGAGCTAGGCATGGACTCTCTCTAATCCTCTTGCAATCAAATAAATACCTATAATAAATGCACATGCACACACACACAGAATCACAGGAGTTCAACTATGTGTCCCAATCCTGAAAAAAACAACATGTAGTCAGCCCAGCTATGAACTTTCTCGGCCATCATTTATTCATTCAAGTTTGCTCTTCACTCATATCCCCTGTCCCAAACCAGATAATTCGGAACCATTCTCATCACAATCAATCTCAATAAGTTGTTGGATTCACCCTCATAAACAATTCTCAAAAATCCTTCACTTCCCAATAGCCTCCATTTCATCCCAGATCAGTATCACCATTCCCTTCTGGGACTGCATCAGCCTCCTGACTAACCTCCCCACCGATTCACTCAGCATAGAGTGAGAAACTTCAAGAATGTTTAAGGAATGTGCAACAGTAAGGGGTTACTAGACATTTTTATATTTGCCATACTGCATGTATGTATTTCTCTTGACATGTACGTCTCGTGGTCTTTTATAGACAATCAGCATGTTAATGCTGTTTTTATAAAAGGCCTTAAATTTGTAGTTGGGTCTCAGCTTTGTGATGTTTGATGATTTGAGAACTACTTACTTCTTTGAGCTTTCGTTTCCTTACCTGTAAAATGATGTCACACTTTGTCAATGTAACATCTCAAATTCTAAGGTTCACTTATGTCTTAAATAAACTTACCATCCACTTTTTTTTTTATTTCATTGCTTAAAGTATTACAACAAGTGTACCATCCACTTTTAAGATTTTAATTGCTTTCATAATTGAAAGCTAGGTATTCGGTGTGTATATTGGTGAGGGTTATCGTTTTCCAACTGAAATCTGTCTTTGGTATTTTATGGTACTCAAGAGGGCACCACTTTCTAGCAAACTGGACATCTGTACAGAGCCTTGGTGTCACAAAAATTGTTCTTATAAATCTCAGGGAAATTCCAGCCAGCACAGGTTTTAAATGATTTAAAATGTATCTGTAACTTATTTAAATGTTTCAAAAGATAATTGTTAGTACAAATTTACTTCCATTGTTAAAGAAGAAGTATCTCCACAAAGGGTTAATTTGTAATTTTACCCATGATATTGAGTGATGAAATATATGAAATTTGTATGGAGCTGCATTTGAGATTCTATTCACTACTATAGAAAATCCTCAATTACTTAACCTACCAAATTCCTGTTTCATCCCTTGTACAATTACTTCTGCTTGATTTACCTCAAGGGCTTTATGGAAAGAAAAATAAAATATATTAAAGTGATCTGAAACACTGTCTAAATGTAATCTATTGCTATTAAACAGACTAGGGGCCCAGTGCATGAAATTCGTACACTGGGGGGAAGGGGGTTCCTCAGTCCAGCCTGCTCCCTCTCACATATTGGGAGCCCTCAGGGGGTGTCCTACTAATGGCTTAGGCCCACTCCCTGCTCCCCTTGGGAATTGGGACTAAGCCAAAGTCTGGCTTCCCTTTGTGGGAGGTGACCAGGCTAATCAGGGGAAGCTACCAGCCCCATCACTCCACTGCTGCAGCCACTGCCAGTCACCACAGCCACCACGGTGTTTTCATCAACACGGACTCCAGTCCCTTCACCATGAAAAAATGACAACTTTCTTTAGGCATTTTCAAGATGTGTCTTTCATAAGATATGGCCTTTCTTTCTTTCTTTCTTTCTGTCTTTCTTTCTTTCTTTCTTTCTTTCTTTCTTTCTTTTTAAAAATACATTTTATTGACTTTTTTTTACAGAGAGGAAGTGAGAGGGATAGAGAGTTAGAAACATCAATGACAGAGACATTGCTCAGCTGCCTCCTGCACACCTCCCACCGGGGATGTGCCCACAACCAAGGTACATACCCTTGACTGGAATCAAACCTGGGACCTTTCAGTCCCCAGGCTGATGCTCTATCCAACGAGCCAAACTGGTTAGGGGTCTTTTTTTTTTTTTTTCCTCACCTGAGGATATGTTTCCACTGATTTTTAGAGAATGTGGAAGAGAAGGGAAAAAAACAGAGAGAAACATCAAAGTGAGAGGAACACTTTGATTGGTTGCCTCCTGCATATGCCCTGATCTGGGACATGGCCAGGGAGGATCCTGAAACCTAGATACATGCCCTTAGTCAGAATTGAACCCAGACCTGCATTCAGCAGGCTGAGGCATTATGCACTGAGCCAAACCGGCTCAGGCAGGATATGACATTTCTTAGGCCTCTAGCTGTGGACCTTCATTTTTTCCCTCCAGGACTGTGGTGGAAAAACCCTAGATCGCCTTTTTGGATTTTTATTACTCAAGTTACTAAGATACTACCAGTGGCATATAGGGAGCTTAGCCAGTGAGTGGTCAGAAAAGGTGTTTCCTCTGTAGTTCACTCCAATCACTGGCTCCACCGTTGCCCCTCCAATTCTAGCTCCACCCCTGCCCAGGCCTGTAAGCTCTGGCCAAGGATGCAGGCCTGGGCAGGGGACTCTCATACCCCTCTGATCGCTTTTCTGCCCTTCGGGCCCCCTGCCTCCCCTGTCACCTGATGGCCTAACAGGCCTGACTATTGCAGGGGTGGGGCTGAGCCAGACTGGGCACCGCCATCTTGTGGCTATGGGGGTGGCCATCTTTGTGACAGAGTGATGCCTAATTTGCATATTACTCTTTTACTAGATAGGAAGTTTGTTGCTGAAAAATCAGGACTCAGGATATGTATTAATTATAATTAGACTAGAGTCCCAGTGCACGGATTCGTGCACCTTGGCCTGACTTGCAGGGATCAGGCTGAAACCAATAGTCTGACATCTCCTGAGTGGTCCCGGAGTGCAAGAGGGCCCTCTGCAAAGTTGCTGTCCCTCAACAGCTGCTGCATTGAGCATCTTCCCCCTGGTGGTCAGTGTGTGTCATAGCTACCAGCTAGTTAGCCTGTTGGCCAATTGGCTGGTCACTTAGGCTTTTATTTATATAGATATTTTTAGGAGAAAAAAGGTAAAATGAAATCATAAAAGATACACCTTTCTCTTTGAAACGTATTTGCTTGATATCCCCATCAAATAGAAAAAATATACCCACATAAATAGTCTGCACTCAACTGCCTTATTCATTTTATGCTACATAGTGACTTAATCAAAATAAAACCACTGAATTGAATATTTTCATTATAAAAATTATTCTGGGTACAATTCTGTACAAAAAAAAAGTACTTTGGAGAGCAAATAAGTAGTACTGAGAGAAGATTGTTCTAACCACTGACTGAGAGAAGTTGATTCAAGGATGTCCCTTTATGGGCTTTGGGTAAACTATAATGGGGCTTGGTGATGAAGATGGTAGAGGTGAAGGGGGTGGGACAAGTTTAATAGAGATACGGGAAAGATAGAAAAAGGAATTAGAAGATTTAGTGGAGGGTCATGGGGGGAAAAAAACAAATTGATAGTCAAAGGGACCCTGTAGTCAGGCAGGCATTAGGTCAGCACTTCAGACACCAGAGAGCATTTGCCAAGCAAAGTGGACCCCAGGAAGACTCAGAAAATCTCATGAAAGGCAAAGCAGCCATGCAGAGGCTGGTCAGGGCACCAGGAGAAGATGTGAGAGACGATGTCCATGAGAAGGACTTCTTATATGAGGTTGTTGGATTCGTAGAAAGAGCACATGAGCCTTTTCAATATGGGTGTGAATGACCTTGAGAACTTTAATTAACTTCTCTGAACCTCAGTTTCTTCTACTGTGAAATGAAGATAATACTACCTACCTCTGTGCACTGTACAAGCGTTTAATAAATTAACACACATAAAGCTGCCATGGTAAGTACTACAAACACACAACCACCACCATGAGCCTCCTGTCCTGCTCCTCTTCATCATCTTTATCTTCATCATTATCACCAAATGTTGTTTTCCTTCTAAGGTCCAATGGTGAAAGTCTTTAAATGTCCCTAACAGGTTTGGCTCAGTGGATAGAGCATCGGCCTGCAGACTCAAGGGTCCCAGGTTTGATTCTGGTCAAGGGCATGTACCTTGGTTGCGGGCACATCCACAGTGGGGAGTGTGCAGGAGGCAGCTGATTGATGTTTCTCTCTCATCGATGTTTCTAACTCTCTATCCCTCTCCCTTCCTCTCTGTAAAAAATCAATGAAAGCATATTTTTTTAAAAAGTCTTCAAGTGGACATATCATTGCTAAAGGCTTTTGCATGAAAACTAAATTGAAAACAAAACTCTGATAAAGTGTAACACAGACCTACCCTGTGATCAAGCAATTCCATTCCTAAGTATTTACCAAAGAGAAGTCAAAATATGTGTAGAGACAGTCATGCACTCAATGTTCATTGCAGTTTTTATTATAATAATAAAATTTAACATTAGATCTATGCTTTTAACAAAATACAGTATTGTAAACAATAGTTGTGATATACTACAGATCTCTCAAACTTATTCATTTTGCATAAATGAAATTTTATTCCCAGTGAACAGCAACTTCCCATTTCCCACTCTCCCCATCCCCTGACAACCACCATTCCATTTTCTGCTTCTATAAGACTAACTCTCTTAAATATCTCATATAATTGAGAATTCTGCTGTATTTGTCCTCCTGTGACTGGCTTATTTCCCTTAGCATAATATCCTCCATGTTCATTCATGTTGGATATGGCAGGATTACTTCCCTTTTAAGACTGAATACTATTCATTGTGTGTATATACCATGTTTTGTGTATCCATTCATCTGTTGATGGACATTTAGGTTGTCTACACATCTTGGATATTATAAATAATGCTTTGTTGCAGTTTTAATCATAATGGCCTCAATGTCCATTAACTGGTGAATTAATAAACAAATTGTGCTGTATTCATCCAGGAAACAAACTACCGACACAGTCTCAAACACATTGTGTTGAATGAAATAGACCAGGAACTTAAGAATGCACAGTAATGATTTACTTACATGAAGTTAAAGAAGAGACCAAATTAAATCGTGGTGACAGAAATCAGAACAGAGGTTGGGTGGGACAGGGATGGGAGAGATTGACTGGAGAGGAGCCTGGGGGGACTTTTATGAACTATGGACATAGATTTCACAGGTGCGCACATGAAACTTTTTGCTTAAGCTTAAGCTTTGTGCATTTGACTTATGTAAGCTCTGCCCCAATGACATGTTAGTTCTTGAAAAAACAAGACAAAACAAAACTAACAATTTATGATTTTAACTAGCCAAAAAGAGCTCCCCAAGCAAAGCAGAGCTACCAATATATGATAAAGGCAGCATATGCAGAGACAGATCCCCTGGCAATCAGACAGATGCATACAGCGATGCACAAAGCAAGAGCAACGTTCCAGAAGTGTAGGCACATCCATAACCATTTAGAAAACAGTCAGCTGACAGAGGCCACTAGCAGAAGGTTTCCCTCTGTGAAGGCTGAATTGTCATCAAATATAACCAAAGTCTGTGAAAAGGCTGGATGGGGCACATCCACATCATTTGTCTATTTTCTACTAATGTATTTATTAATCTGTCCATTCGCCCTACAACCAGGCCTTCCACTCTTTCTCCAAAATACCATAAGCAGCCACTTCCCACCTTTATTATGGCAGCCACAACAGCCCAAACCAGAGTCATCTCTAGCCTGGTTACAGCAATAAGCTCAGTCACTGGTGTCCCTGCTTCCAACCTTGCCCCACTACAGCCTATCCGTTGCACAGTAGTCAGAGATGTGGTCAAAACTCCAGTCGTTTTCCATGACCCTTAAAATAAGTGCCCAATTCCTGCCCTGGCTCACAGGTCAACATGAGCTTCCTGCTGCCCATTCCTCCAATCTCAGCTCCTTCCTTGAGGCATGCTCTAGCCATGGTGGCTTCTCACTGCAGCTCTAATATTTTAAACTTGTCCCTGGTGCAGGGCTTTGCACTTGCTCTTCCCTCTGTCTGGCATGATCCTCCTCCACGGCTTCTTGCTTTTACTTCATTTAGGTCACATGGCCTTTCCTTGGAGCTGCCTCTTCTGATCCTCCCTTTACAAAATGGTGCCCTCTGTTACTATCTTTCCTGTTAATCCAGGCAATGGCTAATTTCATGTGTCCACGGAATGCCCATATATTTGGTCAAACATTGTTCTGGTTCTAATGGGCAGGATGGATCTCTCTGGTGTGATAGTGTTCTGAGATTGATTCATGGCAATAGTTGTACAGCTCTGTAAGTTTACTAAAAATCATTAAATTATGCACTTAATGTGAGCATTCTCTGGCATATGAATTGTACCTCCATGAATTGGTTTATAAAAGAAGAATCCATCTGATGTCTGCTGGCTGCTTGCCATCCAGTTCCAGAGGTTTCTCTGATGGTGGAAAAAAGATCTCAAAAATCTATGTAGTAGCTTAACATTTTTATAAACGCAGTAATATCTGGACTCCCAAGGCCACTCACTATATAGAAAAGCCTTTAGATTTCTCCCCAAAATTGTATTTAGAAAACTTTTAAACATAAAGAAAAATTGGAAGAATTTTACAGTGAACAGTTTTATGCCTAGTCCACTGGATCTTACCGCTTGCTTTGTCACATATTGTGTCATGTGGCCATGTCTCTATTACTCCATCAACTGGCCTTATTTTTTGTGGAATCATTTGATTTTAATTAATCTTGAGAAAGCTTTCTCCCATCAAGACTTCTCAATGCTTCCTCATGGCCACATGTCATTTAATCATCTCATGCACCAATGCAGTAGATGGGATCCTCCCTTATGGATGAAGAAATAGGGTCACAAAGGCTAGCAGCTAGCTTAGTGTCACTTAGTTGGGAAGCACGAGAGCCCACATCTCTCTTGGGCTAAAGCCTAGAATCTTACCCCGTGCCCTCATGCCCTCTGACATGGCACTTTTCAAAGCATAGCCATTATGCCTTCACTTTGCCCAATCTACCTCCTCCTCCTCCACCTCTTCCTCCTCTTCCTTCCTCTTTTTAAAAATATTTTTTTAGAGAGAAAGAGAGTAAGGGAGAGGGAGAGCAAGCCTTGATGAGAGAAGAACATTGATCAGTTGCCTCCTGCATGCCCCTACCAGGAACCCAGCCCACAACCTAGGCATGTACCTAGACCAGAAATCCTTGATTTCTACTAGCATTTTTACTATTTTTACATCTTTTATATCCAAATGAAACAAAACAAAAAAAAAAACAGCTCAGGGTTTACCACTCTGCTATGACCAGAATGTCAAATACAGTATCTTAAAAGAGAATATACCTAAATTATATGGTCCTTCTCCCACAGAGGTTAATCCCTACAGTTTGGTTTTGTGCATGTGTTTGGCATGTGTGTGAGTGTGTGTACTTGTGTGTATTTCATAACATCTGTTGCTTTTACAAACCAATGCCTTTGAACTCAGTTCACCACCTTGGCTGCTTCTTTTTTGTGTCTTTTGTTTTGTTTGTCACTCTCTAAAAATAGAAGAAGGAAGTTACCCCAGGGCACATAATGTGTAACTATTGACAGACATTTCTCTCTAGACCCAACTTATGACCCTCTACCTGTCAACTTGGCCCAAACCTGATTGAGTAGAGAAGATAGGTACATGCAGCTGAGAGCCACAAATCTAACATGAACAGGGGAGAGTAGAGTCTGCAGTCCGGACTTCAGAAGCTCAAAGTCTGATAACAAGGTGGTTAATCTTCTATGATGTTACGAATGGCTCAGCCTGTTCCTGGGACTTGACAGTGGTCAGTGTTCCTGAGGAAAACTCTGGAAGCGGTCAGGGTCAGGGTTCAGGTACAGCAACCAAATCCAAACATGTCATGGGTCTGCTCTGAAAATGTTTTTCTTTTCTTTGAATAATGGGCCCATCTAGGCCCCGAGGTGCCTGGTCTTTTACAGGCCTGGTTCATCCTCCAGTTTCCAGGGTCTGTGAGAAAACTTCTCACTTATCATTAGTAAAGTGCATAATCATCATTCAACTGTAGTTCTACTACATTCTTATTACAAGGCCTTTCCCCCTAACAGAAGTGAGATTCAGAAGTGAGATTAGATTAGGGGCTTGGGTTCAGATAATTAACATTCTATTATTTTTCATAATTTTGATTTCTGTAGTAACACCATCTAAAAAACAATTTTTAGATATTTTGTGTAAAAAACAATTTTCTCTGAAAATTGTAGTTTCATGTAAATATTATTCTTGATCCAAGTGACTTTAAGAGTATCCTTCCTGAGAGGTTTTTAATCCACAGTTTAGTCACTTTTTCTTCCAAATTTGCTATCTCTTCACTTAATTAAAAACATGTAAGGAGGGAAATTTAGGAGTCAAGGTATTACCGTCTCCCAAGCCATAATAAAAAAAGATGAACTTAATCCTAACTATTATAGTGTAAGTCAGTGTGAAATATGGGACCTAGTTAACTCATTTTGTTGTTAAGATAGTTTTATTCTTTTTCACTAATAAAGTTTCTCTTCCCAGTCCTTTTGAGGAGACATTGCCTGCCAATGGAGTATGCAGGACAAAAACAAAACACAGTGTCAAGGATGAAAGTCCAGATGTGACTCTAACATAGTAAAGTATTGAGTACCTTGGACTCTACCTGTTCAAGCCTGTTTTATTCCTTTGGCCTTTAGGCTAATAGCTTCTGCTTAGTCTTACACTTACACATGCAAATCATCAGAGGAATTTGCTTGAGGCTTGAGTTTTACAAAAACAGCCCCTCCTGTTTTCCCTTCACTTAACATAAAAGAAGCCTGAACTCTGCCCTTCCTTAAGATGGATTTGAGGCAATACTAAGGCTCCCATCTTGTCCATTAGTGCCTTCTCAATCAATAAACCTTCCCATACTCTGACATTTTGAGTTTTGGTTTTTGGAAGCTTTGGGCCCACAAACTTTGTACGAACAACAGGAAATAAAAAAATAAAACACACACACATGCACACACACACCAAAACACAAAAAAACTTTAACAATGTTTTTGGCAGAAACCAAGCTATTTGGGGCTCTTGAGCAATGCCAAATAATGTATGCTGTTAAAAAATAAATCCTGCCGTGACTGGTTTGGCTCAGTGGATAGAGCGTTGGCCTGCAGACTGCAAGGTCCCAGGTTCGGTTCCAGTCAAGGGCATGTACCTTGATTTGGGGCACATACCCAGTAGGAGGTGTGCAGGAGGCAGCTGGTCCATGTTTCTCTCTCATTGATGTTTCTAATTCTCTATCCCTCTCCCTTCCTCTCTGTAAAAAATCAATAAAATATATTTTTTAAATAAATAAATCCCACCAAACTTCTTTGCTGTCATTAATACCAAATAATAAGATTCTTTACTGCATTAGCTAATTATTTGTTTTTATCGCATGGAGATACACTCTGAATGCTCTATTCTGTGGTGCAGCTTTTAGAATCTATTTAATAAAATATTTATTTTTAAAAATAAGGTATAAAAATTTTCCATAGCCAGAAGTGATTTACATGTAATTCATATAGTCATTGGCCAAAATAAAAACCTAACAGCCATGCTAAAGGGCATTGAAATATACAGTATTATTTACCCTTTTGATGTATTGGAAAGATCTCTGCACTAAGAATCAAAAACTCCAGGTTATAATCTTAATTCTACCCTTCAAAATGCACAGTGTTTAGTAATGCCGTTGAAGAAATACTTGTTAAGTCCTTCTGATATGTTAAGTAACTATGTTCAGAGACATGGCAGTGAATAATCAGAGATTGCCCTCATTCTGTGATCAATACTATTAGGGTTCTCCAGAGAAACAGAACTCTCTGTATATATATATACATATATATAACTCTCTGTATATATATATATATATATATATATATATATAGAGAGAGAGAGAGAGAGAGAGAGAGAGAGAGAGAGAGAGAGATTTATTATGAGATTTGTTATAAAGAATTGGCTCGTGTGATTACAGAGGAGGACACTATCTGCCTTCAGCCAACTGGAGACCCAGGAAAGCAGCAGGTGGTCTATTTCTAGCCCAAGTTCAAAGGCCGGAGAACCAGGTGAGTAGATGGGGTAAATACCATCCCAAGGGCAGGAGAAATTGATGTCTCAGTATTGGTGGTGGCCAGAACGGCATAGTGTTAGACTAGTGGGGTCAGACCAGACCTGGGTTCAGCAATGTCAATATTGGAGTTCTAGCTAGGAAAGAATTCAGTTTCAAGACTCAAACCACAGAGCACATTTATTTAGAAAATCACAGAGGTAGAAGAAGTAATTGGTAGAAGAAATGGGCTAAGGAAATGAGTTATAGAGGCAAAGGAAGAGCCCTCAAAGCTTACAAGTGGGGAAGGTAAAGGTGACTCACCTGGGGGCATGGGGATAGGAAGTGGGAGGGAAAGGAAAAGGTGCAGACGTGCTTCCAAAAGGGAGAGCAGGATGGGTCCTCTGTCCTAAGAGTTTTAAGGGTGGACATTTTAGGAGAAGTCCCAGGGGAAGATCTCAATAGAATATCAGCAGCTTCCCAGGTGTGTCCTTAGGATTGTGGTCTCCAATGGTTTGATTGTTGGGCACCAGGGCACGGGGTCATTATTCAGCTGGTCCTGAGGTCATCCATGGCATCATTGACTGGTTTTTCTGATTTTCTGGGCCTGGACCTGAAATATAACTGAGGCCTAGATGTTATCTCTAAGGAGGAAAGGTCAGGAAGTCTAAACTGAATGACTGGTCAGAGACATGAAAGGTCAAGGGGGTTCAAAAAGCATGACCATTGATATTCCACAGGAGGAAAGGTCCCCCTGGGGATGAGATCCACCCTATAATTGTCCTTTGCTAGGCACCCAAGGCTTTCTACCTGGTGATCTTCTGTACTTAGCCCATCATCCTCACTCTGTTCATGTCTGTCTGTCTACCACATCAGCTCAAGCAAGCAGTCAGGCAGGAAAGAGGGTGACTTCCTCCTTCCTCTATCTGATGTTTGATTCAGGCCCTCAGTGGATTGGGTAATGCCAGCTCACCTTGGGAAGGGTGGTCTGCTTTCCTGAGTTCATTGATTCAGACGCTAATCTCACTCAGAAGTACCCTCCAGATGCACCCAGAAATAATGAATAGCCAGATATCTGCGCATTCCTTAATCCAGTCAAGTTGACACACAGAATTAACTATCACAAATGCTGTCATTTAAAAGACTTCTGTATTAGTTTGCAAAACTTGCAGGAGCTTCCATAACAAAGTACTAGAAACTGGGGAGCTTTAACAACAGAAACATATTGTTTCACAGTTCTGGATGGTTGAAGTCTGAAATCCAGGTGTCAGCAGAGTTGATGCCTTCTGAGGGCTGTGAAATGCTAATGAGGAAACCACAGGCCTAAAATTTGCATCATGTATGCTAAAGCTCATGCTACTAAACCTAGATTTAATACCTGACCTGCTTGCTGTTTCAATCTTTCCCAGAAATATAATCTTAAGCAATCAGTCTAGGATTTTCTGGTCAACACCAATGAGTTAATTTGTCACACAGGCCTTCTCCATCCCCCTTAGTCATCTTTTGATTCTCAGAACCAAGCATAGTGCTAGGCCCTAAATATAGGGTCTACAAATATTTGAAAAATGAAGAAAGGAAGAAAAGAGGGAGGGAGGGAGGGAGGGAGGGAGGGAGGGAGGGAGGGAGGGAGAGAGGAAGGGAGTGAGAAAGGGAAGACTCTGCTTACTTTAGATCTTCCCGGGAGACAAAAAAGTCATTGCATACCATTTGTTAGTTCAAAGCTTTGTGTGAGTCCAAAACCACTGATTCTAAAAAATGTGGAAATCTTAATTTGAATATCCAGATCAAATGCCTGATATAAATTCATTAGGTTGTGAAACAAAAAGGAGCCACATATTAAATCTGAAAGCTCAGGGAAGGCCTGCATGATGGCCTTACAAATTCAGAGAGTGAAATAACTACATACTATAGCCTGAACATAAAAATTCTTAACTAAAAGCAGGTCATGGAGGGTAGTCTTGTCCTAGGTCCTAGGCCTGTGGCTTCCTTGGCAAAAGTCAATCTTTATCTTTAAAATATATATATATATATTTGATTTTTTACAGAGAGGAAGGGAGAGAGATAGGGAGATAGGAACATCGATGAGAGAGAAATATCAATCAGCTGCTTCCTGCACGCTCCCTACTGGGGATGTGCCTGCAACCAAGGTACATGTCCTTGACTAGAATCGAACCTGGGACCCTTGAGACTACAGGCTGACTCTCTATCCACTGAGCCAAACTGGTTAGGGCTCAGTCTTTACCTTAAGTGAGATGGTCAGCTGTCTTTTGCATGTAAGATAACATACCTTTGAAATATCAGAGTAACCTTCTTTTTTAAAAAAATCTTTATTGTTCATATTATTACAGTTGTTCCTCTTTCTCCCCCCCCATAGCTCCCCTCCTCCCAGTTCCCACCCCACCCTCTGCCCTTACCCCCCCCACTGTCTTCATCCATAGATGTACAATTTTTGTCCAGTCTCTTCCCACACCCCCAACACCCCTTTCCCCTGAGAATTGTTAGTCCACTCCCTTTCTATGCTCCTGATTCTATTCTATTCACCAGTTTATTCTGTTCATCAGATTTTTTATTCACTTGATTTTTAGGTTCACTTGTTGATAGATATGTATTTGTTGTTCACAATTTTTATCTTTACTTTTTCTTCTTCTTCCTCTTCTCAAAGGATACCTTTCAGCATTTCATATAATACTGGTTGGGTGGTGTTGAACTCTTTTAGCTTTTTCTTGTCTGTGAAGCTCTTTATCTGACCTTCAATTCTGAATGATAGCTTTGCTGGGTAAAGTGATCTTGGTTGTAGGTTCTTGCTATTCATCACTTTGAATATTTCTTGCCACTCCCTTCTGGCCTGCAAAGTTTCTGTTGAGAAATTAGCTGACAGTCATATGGGTGCTCCCTTATAGGTAACTGACTGCTTTTCTCTTGCAGCTTTTAAGATTCTCTCTTTGTCTTTTGCCCTTGGCATTTTAATTATGATGTGTCTTGGTGTGGTCCTCCTTGGATTCCTTTTGTTTGGGGTTCTCTGCACTTCCTGGACTTGTTAATCTATTTCTTTCACCAGGTAGGGGAAGTTTTCTGTTATTATTTCTTCAAATAGTTCTTCAAAATCTTGCTCTCTCTCTTCTTCTGGCACCCCTATAATTCTGATGTTGGTATGCTTGAAGTTGTCCCAGAGACTCCTAAAACTATCTTCATATTTTTGGATTCTTTTTTCTTTTTGCTTTTCCTTTTGTGTGTTTTTTGCTTCTTCGTATTTCAAATCTTTAACTTGATTCTTGTGATACTCTAGTCTGTTGTTGGATCTCTGTATATTAGTCTTTATTTCAGTCAGTGTATGCTTAATTTCTAGCTGGTCCTTTTTCATATCCTCAAGGGACTCACTAAATTTTTCAGTGGTCTCTAGAAAATTCTTGGAAAACCTTATAACCGTGGTTTTGAACTCTGTATCTAGTCATTTGCTTTCCTCCATTTCTGTCATTTGTGATCTGTTTCTTTGTCTCCGCATTTTGGCTGCTTCCCTGCGTTGATAGAGTGGCTTTCTGTGCTAGGTGTCCTATAGGGCCCAGTGGTTCAGCCTCCCCAATTACCTGAGGTTGACACTCTTGGTGCACTGCTTTGTAGGCTTTGTGTACAATCTTGATGTAGCTAAGCCTTGATTGTTGTTGGTATCACTGGGAGGAATTGAGCTCCAGGCCAACTGGCTGTGAGGATCAGCTGTGTCTATGGTGGGAAAACTTCTGTGCTGGAGACACCATTATTGGGCAAGACTTGCTTCAGTGGGGCTTTGGTGCTCATTGAGTCTACCCCCTGAGTGTGTCCCTTATGGATCTGAGGAGTTGTAATATGGGTGGTCCTGCTCTGACCGCTGGGTACACTGGCTCTTGGATATCTAAGAAGAAACTATTTTAGCTTCTGCCTGAGGCTACCCAGCCTTTTATATGCAAAAGCTTCTGTGGGCAGCTTGGGTGGGACGGGTCTTGAAGAATCAACAGGGCAGAGCAAACAGCTATGGCTGATTCTCAGCGCTGACCTGAGAGGCACCAGGTCTCAGTGTCCCTAGGCATCACCAAGAGAAAGCTGCTCTGGAGTTCCTCTCAGTGCCAGACAGTCCAGCTTCTCCCCATATGTGTCTGGATCCCCAGAAACTCACCTAGAACTGGAGTTCAGAGCTGTCGGGAGCTTGTGACTCCCTTCAGATTGAAAAAGACAACCGCATCCTCAGTTGCCAGCCCTTTCCTGCGGGAGCCCCTTACACGTCCCGCGTGGTTCAGGTTCCCGTTCAGGTTCGAGTTCTGGAGGAGGCTGCACGCAAAATGAAGAGAGAGAGACTAGAAGAAAATTAATTTAGAATAATGGAGACCAGGCATGGCATCTTTACCTCTAGTGGGTAAGATTGCCCACCACACCGGCCTTGCTCAAAGCTTTTATTAAGACAAAGGGGAACACAATCACATCCTTAACCTAAGGGCATGAAACTTTAACAACAAAGAGGCAACAAGAATTTACATATCAGTAACAGACGTGGAGGGCTACTTTAACTATCAAAGTCTCCATCTAAACGATGGGTGAATAGCTCCCCCACTATTCAGGGGAATTAAGGTCGACCAGCCTCCAGGCACATTTCTCTACTGAGTGACAATGACTGGTCTCCGGCATCTCCCCCGTTTCTTTCCTTTAAAAGATCTTGTATTTGCAGACCAGAAATAAACATATAAGCACAAAAAATATTTGAGTCCCAAGTCCAATAGTTCCGAGTCCAAGTTTCAATGTCCAACAGGTCCTTCAGCAATATATCAGTTCTGGATGGTGAACAAATGATGGCAATGCAGGTCCGACCTTCTTTGGTGTGGTCCAGGGTAACCTGCAGTAACACAGTTGCTGACTGCTAGCATGGCAAAGCGCTGTCAGCTTCTTCCATCCCTGGGTTGTTTTTCCTCTTGTCTTCAAGCATTCCTGATAATTCCTCTCTGTTGCAGGAATCCTTATGGTCTTGGAGTTGTTTTCTGAAAATATACAAACTTATTCTCGACCGAAAGTTAATAAAGGAATCTTTTCTATAAATTTTTCTTGGGATCCTTTTTAAATTTTTCCCAAATGATTTTCCTTTGGCTTATTTTGACACCATGTATGTTTTTTATGGGTGTCTTGCTGTTAGTATTACAAATGAAGATTAATTTTTCAAAGTAAAAATTTTTTTCTACAGGATATTTTTCCTTACATGGTATCCTTCCACTATCCCCCCTTTTTTGATTTAATTATTAGGAGGCTTTTGGAAAAATTTTTATAGTGCAGTCTAGGTAACTTTAATTTTTTAATTTTTTGCACAAAAATATGACTGCTTTAGATTCATTGCATGTTAAGCAATTTTACGATGAAATGAACTACCAATAAAAGTTTTGGTTGATACTTTAGAAACAGCTTTTTGTACAGTTAAATTTTCTTGAACATTTATTTCAAATTAAACTGGACTACTATTTTACTGTCAAATTTAATATTTTAACAATAATTTT
>PVJC01029522.1:9269-21912 GCA_004026665.1 Murina feae
GCGGGAGGGGAAAACCGATCCCGGTGCCAGGAGCCTGGCAGCGGCGCCAGCTTGACGTCCTCAGGAGCAGACAGGCCTAGGAGGCTCCTCTCTCAGGGGAACGCATCCCTGTGGCAACCTGTCTCCAACCTGCAGCCTGACCCACACCTTCCCGTTCACACCAAGTGTTTAGGCCCCTTTCTGTCAGTGACTGAAGAGGCCTCCGTCCTCTCAGGACAGCTCTGCCCCATGGACGTCTTCCCTTTCTTATCGCTCACCCTCCTACATGGCCCCAGGGAGCCGGGCGAGGGGGGCCCCAGGGAGCCGGGCGAGGGGGGCCCCAGGGAGCCGGGCGAGGGGGGCACCCGTGGGGGTGGCAGCTGCAGAAGGGACAGCTCCTCATGTTTAAGTTCCCACTGAATCCCCTCTATCAGTCCATTGTCCTGACCGCGCCCCCCTCCCCCACTGCACAAAGCAGCAATAACAACCCACGAAAAATTCCCACGCAGTAGAGCGCGCTCCACGGCCCGGCCCGGCCCGGCCCCGCCGCCTCCCGCCTCCCCGTGAGCTAAGGTCGGCTTTCCCTCTGACGCCTGAATAGGATTCCGCAGGGCTGGCGACTTCTTAACCATCTTTAAGGAAAGAACCCCAGTGGAAGGAAAATATCCTCTTTTAATCCCATTTTCCTCCTCGTCCCACACTGAGCTGTTGCTATAGCAACCTGCTCTCGGCTCCCGGAACCCCTGTGAGGTGGCCGCGCTGCCTTCCACGTGGAGAGGGGGCTGCTGGGCACTGACCGGGCTCCCCGAGCCTAAACCCTCAGTTCTCTGTGCGCTTCCCCGAGGCTTCCCTGTGGCTAAACGCTGAGACTCACGTCTCAGTTCCCAGCACCATCCTCCTCCAGCCTTGAGCACTGGACTCGGCAGAAGCGAATCCACATTCTCCCCTTGATGTGAAAGCTTCAGTTCAGGGGATGCCCTGGTGAGGAAGACAATTTTTTAAAAAATATATCTTTATTGATTTCAAAGAGCAAGGGAGAGAGAAAGAGAGATAGAAACATCAATGATGAGAATCATGGATCGCCTGCCTCCTGCACGCCCCCCGACTGGGGATCAAGCCCACAACCCCTGATCGGAATCGAACCTGGGACCCTTCAGTCCACAGGCTGACGCTCCATCCACTGAGCCAAACCAGCCAAGGCAACAATTTTTATAACAATCTTCTGCACACCTCCACCAACGCTTCTTTCCTGCCTTCCACATGTTTGCCCGTGTGTAATAGACACACTATACATGTAATGGACTGGACGTGTGCTGAAGTAGATGCACATAATGAAGTAGTTCCAGTGGACGGAGAGAATACGGAGACAGGACAGAGCTCATACACACTCATGTATCCATATCCACTTCGGGGGTGGGGGGTGGGGGGGGCACGGCATTGCTATTTCAAATTCGTAAGAAGTAAATGGTTTCAAAGTAGCATCTATTCTGAGGTTCCTGTGTATCTTTTCTTTTTCTTCTTTTTACAAAATGTATTCTTATTGATTTTAGAGAGGAAAGGAGAGAGAGAGACATCAATGACGAGAGACAATCACTGACCAAGTGCCTCCTTGCACACCTCCCTTGGGGGATGGAGCCTCCACCGGGGCATATGCCCTGCGCAGAAATGCAACTGGGACCTCCTGGTTCACAGGCTGATGCTCAACCACTGAGCCACGTGCCGGCCAGCTGGGCCCCGTGTGTCTTTTCTGTCCAAATCTTTGCGCTTATGCAACACATTTATGCGCAGGACTTGTTTGCCAGTTGCCTCCTAGTTGGGTTTGGGGGGTGGTGCCAGACACCTCAGCTCTGAGGGGTCCCTGGACTTCTGGGAAGCTGCAGCGCCAGGACCACTCCCTGCTCCCAGCCTTTATCTATTTGCTAGGCAGGCCGATGCGTGGAGTCCAGTTACCCTCCAGCACGGGTGGGCTTAACAGGTAATTTGGGGTTCGCTGCAACGGTGGAAGCCAGTGTTTCTCCCCAAGGTCACACCACCGACGTGCTGGGTCTGAGCTCCCGCTGCTCAGGATGAAGTGATGGGAAAGTCAATGCGGAGAAGACAGCTGTCACCTGTGGCGACGGCTTCCTCGCGGTTATGAATGAGGCCATCGGGGTGCAGGTGGGGACATTATCTCGGATAAATGGTCTGTGGTTATCGACCCGGACGGCCTGACAGAGAAGCGGCTTCGATGTGTTATTGCCACAATTACCTGATTTATACTTGCAATTGAGAACCCGCGGCTCATTCGATTCCGTCAATATCAGAAAGTAACACCCTAGTTTCAAAATCTGGCATTTGGATTTTGTCCTGTGATTGAGTACATCCTCCGAGCGAAATAACTCAATCCAGGTCATCTGCCCCCGACGACAGCTGGAGACACAAGTGATCAGGAGAAAACCGACCAAAAGCCAAACAGAGAATCTCAAACCAGGCCTCGTGCTTCATAGAAATAAAAGAAGCGTTCCCTGTCTGTCCTCTAGACACTGCCATCACCCATCTGCACCCCACGGAAAGGCTACCGCGTCGGAAGGAGGAGCTCAGGGAACACGGGCTGTGACCCGCCCTGTCTGCCCGCGCTCAGTGCTGGGGGTGAACCTCTTTCTCACACTCACGTTCCTCAGAAAAACAAGAAAAAACAGGCTGACCAATCAGCACACAGAGTGAAGCTGCCACCGAGACAAACTCCTGGGGGAGGGGGGTAGTTGGAAACTGCCATCTAGACCTCAGAAACGTCAGGCTCAGAGAGGTGACGGGGAGGCCTGGGGGGGGTGGGGGCAGATGGGGCTCAGTGCCCCCCACAGCCAAGAGCACTCTGCAGCTTATGACAGTCACACTCATTCTTGCCGACTCTTAATCACCGCACTCCAGGCAGTCTCATAAACCACGTGTGTGCGTGCACATGTGTGTATGTGTGTGTGTATGTATGTGTATGTACATGTGTGTATGTGCGTGTGTGTATGTGTGTGCATGTACATGTGTGTGTGCATGTGTGTGTGTTCAAAAACTCGGATTCTCTGTGGACTCAGGCGGCGCTGATAGATAAACAATGTGTGACGGTTAGTTGTGTGCATCACGTGGCTGGGCTGTGTATTCCGTTATTTAACAGCTTCAGGTGCTCGTGGGCAGGAATTTTGCAGATGGGGTTCAGATCTGCAATCAGTTGGCTTCATCGAAGGTTATCCTCAGCCACTAGGTGAGCTTCGTTCAGCTGAACAGCCTTCCTTGATGCTCCCCAGGAAGTGCAAAGTTCTAGGTGTTACCAGAATGCTGTTCTAGGTCCCACAGGAGTGCTGAGTTCTAGGTCCTATAGGAGTGCTGAGTGCTAGGTCCTGCAGGAGTGCTGAGTGCTAGGTCCCACAGGAGTGCTGAGTTCTAGGTCCTATAGGAGTGCTGAGTGCTAGGCCTCACAGGAGTGCTGAGTGCTAGGTCCCTCAGGAGTGCTGAGTGCTAGGTCCTATAGGAGTGCTGAGTGCTAGGTCCCACAGGAGTACTGAGTTCCAGGACTGGGGCTTGGGCCTGGATGGGCAGTGTGAGAACTTGGCAGAATAGTCTGATTTTCTCACTTAACAGAAACCCGCCGAGCCTTCTATATGCAAGGCACCCTTCCACACCTCCTGTCCTTCCTGGTCCTTAGGGATTAGGAGTTGTCCCCTCGGTCCAGCCTGGTTTACTGAGTTCTCCAGTGGGTTGTGGGGAGAGAGCCCGCGCGACGAATAAACCATCCCATTACTCTCACTGCAATGCGCCTCCTGCAGCCATTTCCCAGGGAGGGTGGCAGCTGTGCCAGCACAGGGTTTACATATTCCGGGATCCTCCCTGAACGGCTGTGTGAACACCAACTTCTCCTGCATCCCCACGGAGCATGGAACTGACGATTCCTACCAACAATGGCAGAAGGGTGAGCAGTGTTAGTTCAGGGGGAGGGCTTCTCATTGTCTTTGGATGATATGCCTGTGTTTCTTCAATGGGACACAGGTGCCATACAAATAATTCATGTTTATATCGACATACAGTGCCTGGGACAGTGATCTTGCATGATTATGGAATATGTGTACGCATGGATGGATGATGGACAGACACGGACAGATGGACGAACGGACGAAGGGTGGATGGAGAGATGAATTAACAAATGCTCTGTGATCTGTGGGCTGAAGATATGTCACATAAAGCTCCTAAGAGGGCATCTAGCCCAACCGAGGGATCCGGAAATCTACCGCGAAGTACAAAGTTGGGTCCAGAGGAGGGATCCTGAGGGACAGAGGCCGGACATCTCAGCTCCTCGTTCACGCCTGCCTGTCAGGGCACGCACTGCAGACAGCCAGACCAGGAGCTGCTCTCAAGGGCGGCCTCCTTTGTCCTTCCTTTGTCCCCGTCCAGAAAGAGGGCGACCATAATCGAAAGAGCCGCACAAACCGTGATTTGGTATTTCAAAGGCCGCGGCTATTATGCGACAAAAGCAGAAAATGGCCACCTTCCGACCGGCTCGGAGGGGAGGAAACCAGGAGACCACTGTCCGCCACCGAGCAACGCGGGGGAGAGACGGAAGGAGGCGGCTTCCCGCGCCCAGGTCTCCTCGGCTCAGCGGGGGGCTCTGGGGCAGAACAAGAGGGAACCTCGCTGCGCGCGTCCTGTCCAAGGGTGGGCGGCCGGCGGGGTTCCTCAGTCGTGGTCATTCCTGGAGACTGTGATTGAAATGCTAATTCTTGAGTAGGAAGAGCAGCGCTCAGCGGCGTCTGCGGTGATGAGCCTTCTGCACACGTGCGGTCACAGCTGTGACCCCCGCGAGGCGGAGGCGGCGTCTGTCACCCTCACCCCCCTCACCCCCCACTCCCCCTCCCCCGGTCGCCGGCTCCTAAGGTGCCTGCACACGGGTCACTCCACGGCGCTCAGCGCGCGCTGGCTGTCGGGCTGTGGGCCACGAGTGGGCAAGCTCGGCCGACGGCAAGCCACCAGGATTGCGCCAACGTGGCAACGCGAGGAACCCCTGGTCACCATGACTCACTAGCCATTTGCTTTAAACCTGACAATTGTCAAAAGCCTTTTGGTGTATTTTTTAAAAGTGTTTTTTAAATGGACTTCAGAGAAGGAGAGAGAGAGAGAGAGAGAGAGAGAGAGAGAGAGAGAGAGAGAGAGAGGGAGAAACAATGATGAGGGAGAAACATCCGCCTGCTGCCTCCTGTACGCCCTCTACTGGGGGCATGTGCCTTGACTGGGAATGGAACCGTGACCTGGTTCGTAGGTTGACACTCAACCATTGAGCCACACTGTCTCAGCTCTTTGGTATCCTTTTAAAGCTGCAGTACATCTCACTATTTGGACAGCCTCCGATCAAGTCACCGTCTGAAGGGGAACAGGAACACACAGAACTGCCCCCCGCCCCCCAGCGGTGACAGATACACAGGGCTGGGCTCCCCACTGCTGCAAGCCCCGCTCCGCTCAGCTGGTCTCACCTACAGCCCAGCCCCAGATCCCTGCCGCCGCGGTGACCGTCCTGCTGCAGGTGAGGTCTGCCCCCCCCCGTGGGAATCCCATGCAGACGCCTCAGCAGTTTTCTCTTCCTGCCTGTCTGCTGCAGGACACGCTGCCTTCTCCCTCCCAACCGCGAGAACCTCCGCAGGAAGGCCCTGGAGGTCACCATCCCAGCGCATTCTTTTTCATGGATTGATTGATTGACTTGAGAGAGAGAGAGAGAGAGAGAGAGAGAGAGAGAGAGAGAGAGCGCTGAAGGGAGAAAGAGAGGGCGGAGCAGAGAGAAACATCGATTTGTTGCTCCTTTGTATGGGTCACTTCCTGTACGAGCCCTGAGCAGGGATCGAGCTCACGACCTGGGCGAATCAGGACACCACTCTGCACGACTGTCTGCCTATGGGGCCTGGGCCCAGACAGTGTCAGTCAGATGACCGACTTGGTTTTGGTTTTCAGCCTGTTTTGGAACGCCCAAGCTGTACGCTTTTGGAGTCAATCGGGGCCTCCACGCTCTCGGTGACAGGTCGCCACAGCCCGCCCCGTCCAGTCCTCTCCCGTCCACGGCCTTGGGGACTTGGCTGCCCGTGACCAGCGCAGCCCACCTGGGGCCCCAGGCTCGGTGCTCAGGCACGCTCCCCTCAGGAGCCAGGACATCCGTGCACAGTGTGTGCGTAGGTGTTGAAAGTTGCCTGGTGACGGCTCAAGGCCCTCACCCTCGCTGCCAACCTAAATGTCGTCCCAGCACAGCTTGGTCCCTCCCACACGACACGCCAAACGCTAATGCTGTTACCTGGTGGAGCTGACATCAGAACCTAAGCCGTATTCCAATGGCAGCAAGTAAACTCGCCTGATGTGTTTCCCAGCGACTCCCCACCGCATGCCGCGCGGGGAAATGTGGCCCATGATGCAGGTGGAGCCACGCCTCCCCCGGAGATGCCACGTCACAGCCCCTGAAACCTGTGCACGTGGCACCTTATGTAACAAAGGGACTGTGCAGACAGGAGCAAGCCCAGGACCTTGAGGTGGAGAGACCAGCCTGCACTCTCCCTGCACACTGTTCCGGGGTCAGAGCCCCAGCGTTCCCTGACTACGCGGCTGTGGGCCTGACGGCAGGGTTTGTGCAGGCAGCTGCCCCACCCCCACCCTTTTGAGGGGCCTGGATGCACCAGTAGGCTGCGTCTCCCTTGGGGGTGGCCAAGGAGCTGCTGGGTGCAGGGGATGTGGGTGGGCGTGGGGTTGGCAGCCCAGGCGTCCGCCCTGTGCTCACAGGGATCCTTCTGGACACGGCTGAGCTGGGCAAGATGAGGGACGAGCTGGGGGGGGGGGGGACCGACCCTCTCAGCTCCGTTTTGTTCTGGTAAAGGATTCTGAAGGGTCCGGAGAATTGAATTCTAAATCAGAACCTCACCCACCAGGTCTGCATGAAGCGGTAATCCTCACAATGAAGAGGATGGGGTAGGTTTTATTTAACGGGTTTCCAGCTTGACGTGTAATTGTGACACATTCAGAGGTGAGTCGTGCGGCTCTGAATTTGTTCTTGAGCCCTGGGTCCCGCAAATGTGAGGACGGCCGCAAGCACACCCTTCGTCAGGGGAGGGGCAGACGGAGACCAAGAGATGAGGCAGCGGGGGGAAGACACAGAGAAACGCCCTTCAACAATGCCTGGGGAGAACTACACCCACAGGTTAGAGGAGGTGACCATGTCTGGGTTCTGGTGTTGGGGGTTTTGTTTCTTTTATTCACTGAAACAACTATACACTGCGGTCTTATAGTCAGGGACTCAAAGCGACACAGTCAGTCAGTGCCTAGTGTAACTCAGCACCAGGCTGACAGCCCAGCTCACCCCAATCAAACTGTGATTAGCAATTTCAATCGTCCATCTGAGCTTCTAAGGAAAATGTGCTGCCTCTGATACAACCGTAGAAAATCAGAATTTAAAGAACTTACTCCTGTTGAGTCCTTTCCCCCTCCAGGGTCTTGTCTGCGTGCTTGCTATTTACAGCTGCCAGTGGGATGTGTTTTAAGAGAGAACTCGGCTCAAACCTAAAACCCAAACGCTCACAATGCTGCTCCCTGAGAAAATCCCGATATTTCCCTGCAGCTCCGTTAGAGCATGTGTTTAAGCACGAGATGCAGTTGAGGGTCCCCACTGCTGCCGATGGTGGTTAGAAAGGCCATTAGCCCTGGCTCCTGGGGACGGGGCGGCTGGGGGATGTCGGGGCTGCCAGAGGCCGACCGCGCCCCCGGGGCTGCCTGGGGCCCGCGGTTCAGTCACGCAGAGAGCACTCTCCGCGCCCCGCAGCCCGCTGGAGCACCTGGGGACTTTCTGCACTGGGCTCCGAGGGGACATTTGTGACTACAATGAGCCTCTCACCCTCTGTGAGGTGGTCCTGCCGCATGAAAAGGACGCGGGGGACACAGAGCACGAGCCGGTGGACAGGAGCTGGGAGCAGAGCGGCGGGCGGGGGAGCAGCTTTGATGCACAGGACACTCCACTGCGGACAGGCGCAGACGGTGCTGGCGGCGAGGTCCCCCGAGGAGAAGCCCAGGGCACTTAGCCCCCAAGGGCTGATTAGTAGAGGACGCCCTCCTGAGGACGGCGGCGCCAGCATTAAAGAGGCCCGTTGGCTTGGGACGTGCTAAAGCCGCGCAGGGACGCTTCCTGGGGCCACGGCTGGCGCTGGTGGTGAGAAGGGCCGGGAGGCTGTGGATCAGGGTCACCAGCAGGGCTCGGGGACCGTCTCCCGGTCACCACAGCGAGGCACACACTGACCTGTGTGGGGAATGACGGCGGAGCACGCGGTGGGGTAACGGGCCTTGGCGTGTTCACAGAAAACACGTTCAAGCATACATGTAATGTACATAAACTTACACACTTCCGTATGACAAGCGAGCGGACCTGGACCGAGGCAAGCGGAATAGATGCGTCGTATTATTAGAACGCGCCCCCGCTCTAAGCCTTTGGCGAGCTTGCTCCTCCTGCAGCGTAACTTGGCTGACCCTGACTGTGATGTGTGGGTTCAGAGCCCCTCCCTCAGAAACCATTCAGCATTTCAGGATGGCGACAACAGAACATTAAACCACGACCCTGAGTGACCGCATGCTATGGGCCTGATTGACCGCACGCCATGGGCCTGAGTGACCGCACGCCACGGCCCATGAGGCTGGCCTGTCCCCCCTCCCCCCCCACGACAGTCCTGGAAAACAGGCCTTGAGTCCCTCATTTCCCACGAGGGTGAGGAGCTCCGAGGAGCTGGCTGCCACCCCCAGGCAGGGAAATGCGGGGAACACCGCTGACATGGCGATGGTGGACGCGGCTGCAATGGGCCTTCCGCAGGCTCTCAGCACCGGGCGTCAAAGACGCCGTTGCAGGGTGCGGAGGCTTAGGGGGCCCAGGAGCCCCCGAGGAACACCCCTGCCCCCTCCCCCACCGGAGGCTGGAGAGGAGGCCGCCCCTGGCCCTCACAGACCGCGGGAGTGCGCGTTGTCAGGGCCCTTCCATCTGAAATGCCCGCGCCAGCACGGGCTGCCGAGCATCAGCCACGAAGAGCAGGCACTTTCATCTCCCCGTCTCCCGCGACCCCTAATTAGCACGAGAGAAACCATTTCCACGGGCGACGTGCTCACACCGCCTGGCGCCTGGGAACAGAAGCTGACCGCCCGTTCTCCATGGTAACAGACGCGGGGAGAGCGAGGCGGGACCAGAGGGGCGGGAGTCCGGGGGAGGCACGGGGTCGCTGCCCATCAACCTACGAATCACAAAGGGCACCGGGACGGGCCAGGCGGGGTTTGCTTTAAGCACATTCCCGCCAGGCTGGAACCTTTGGACCGACCGCGCTCCTCAGGCGCCACCCGAACGCGGAGCAGCTGCAGCTGAACAAAAGCGCGTCCGACTAAAACCACGCGGCTCTTCTCCGAGGACCCTCTCGCCCCAACACGGCGTGTTTCCTGCTACTTCTCCCCCTTCCTTCTCCCCAAGGATGCAGCCACGGGGCAGAGGGCAGAACGGTGGAGAACACGTGGCTCAGAAAGAGTGTGGGCCCGAACCTGGTAACGTCACTCACGGGCTCAGCTCCGAGGTCTTCTACTTGATGGCTACGCGCTAGGCCAGCGGCACAATCGCGCAATCTCTGCCATTTTCTTCCCTTTTCATGGACACTCATGCAAGTAATTTTTAGAAGGAAGGAAGGAAGGAAGGAGGGGAGGACGGACAGTGAGCGCGGTGGAAAGATCCGTGATGTCTCCCGCTAATGAGCCGCAGGGCGCCCGCCTCAGCGTCCTCTGGGCTTCCTGGCAGGGAGGGCAGGGGTGCAGCAAACAGCGTGACTTCCAGCCTGTACCCCCCGGAGCCCCCGGACCCTTCGCAGGCTGCAGTTCTGCACTGCCCTCCAGCACCGCCCGCGGAAGGTGACACACATTCTCGGCCGCCACGGGCAGCCCGTGAGCGGTTCAAACGCGTCGTCGCTCGCCGACTCCTCTCCTGCCTCCCAGGGCTCTGCCGTGGCATATTCAGGTCACAGCAGGATTTTAGGGAGAGGAAAACTGCTCTGGTGTTTTTTTAGCCCGTGGCCAGTTACTGAGTGCCTGCGCCTGGCTCTCAAACCGCACCCCTGCCGGCCGAGAAACGCGGCCACGTCACAGGCGGCCAGCGAGCCTGCCCCGTCCGGGCTGTGCTAGTCCCGCAGCGCTGTCCTCGGCAGCCGGGGACCAGTGCTCAGGAGGCTCCCTCGCGCTGAGGTCCACGGGACCCGGTGCCGGGGGTGGGGTGGGGGGGGGGTGAGGGGGGAAGGTGCTGGGATTTGCTCCTTTCCAGGTGAGCGGCTGGTACAGAGTCAGACCTAACCATGGGGGCCGGGCTCAGGCTTTCCTAACCTCGGCACTATTTTTTGTTGTCGCTGTTGTTAATCCTCACCTGAGGATATATTTTTCCCCATGGATGTTTTAGAGAGAATGGAAGGGCGGGGGAGACACAGAGAGAGAAATATTGCTGAGAGAGACACGGACTGGCTGCCTCCCACATGCCCCAGCTGGGGCTGGGGATCGATCCTGCAACCGGGGTATGTGGCCTTGATCAGAATCGAAACCTCCACCCTTCAGTCCGAGGGCCGGTGCTCTAACCATTGGGAAGACTGGCCAGGGCGACTCCGGCGCTACTGATGGTTAGGGCTGACGGTCCTTTGTTGTGGGGGCTGCCTCGTGCTTGCAAGATGGTCAGCAGCGCCTCTGATCTGAGGCAGTCAAAACTGTCTGCAGACATGACCGAGTCCCCCCTAGGGGACAGCACCCTGCAATCCCACAGCTGGTCTGACTCCCAGATCTGACCTGCGGGCTCTGAGGCTGCCCGCTCCGGTGGCTCTGTCCTGGCTCTGACTCGCCCCTTTCCCGTTCGCTCCTGAGGGAAGCGCCCAGGGCCTAGGAACCCGCCAGACCAGCTCGTGTGCGACTGCCACCGCCCAAGCACATTTGTCACATGCGCTGCAAGAACAAATTTGCAGCCGCAAAGTATGACATTTTCAATAAATCAACACGCAGCCTATAACGAATCTATTAATATTTCTGGGAGCCTATTATGCAGCCAGCCAGCCATTCCAACGACGGGCCTTCTCAGGAAGGAGATCTGATGTAACTCCTGGGCTGGGAGAGTCTCTTTTACTTCCTGGTTATATTGGTGCTCGGTGGTGATTAAAAAATGTGTAGGCGTCCCCATCCACCAATTCCCACATTCTCCCGATTCTTTCTTTCTTTAAAATAGAATCCTGGTCTCCTTTTCCTCTTCCTCATTTGTTTTTGCTCCTGTGTGGGTTCTGTAATAATTATCCGAGCCCTCAAGCCAGCTCGTTTTCTCACATAATGAAAGCAAACAGTAATAAATGGAATTATAAATGAGAATATTTCCAGCCTCATAATGAAAATGTATTTGCTTGAAAGCCACGGGTCCACTTGTGTTTCCCCGAGCCACCCTCGTTTACAGAAGACGGGGTCAGCGCTCCGGGGAGGACGGGGCTCTGAAGGGGCATCTGAGAGGGGACCTCACTCCCGCTGGGTGAGCTGGGAGTCAACACTTTCATTGTTACACAGCCTTACCCGGACGGTGAGAAACGCTCCCGCAGGGGAGAGGCATCTTGAAGAAAAGCGGGATGATCCGGACTGAGCTGGAAGCCGTTGGAGATGCAGAACAATCACACTGTCTCAGGAGGTGACGAGCAACTGCTTTGTACTGAAATGTCACGAAATTAAGAAACTTGCACGGTTTGGGGAAAAATCAGCTTAAAGATAGAAACATGACTAATCCCCGGAGAACGTTACCCATGAAAATAGACCCCTTATACAGTAAGATTCCACTGGGTTCAAGCTACGATTTCATGGAATGTGGGAGCGAGAGACCTTAAAGACGACGGAGATGTTCATATTTCACCAAATGAAATATCACCCAGAAGCCAATGTTTGTCTTAAAAATATATACTAGTGGCCCAGCGCGTGAAATCGTGTGAAGTAGGCCGCCTGCTGCTTCCATGGGAGGAGGCGGGAGCGAGCTGTGAGCTGCTGCTGCCCGCAGGTGGGGGGTGGGGTGGGGTGGGGGGGCATGGAGGGACCGAGAGGTGCTCCATGCATCTTCGGGTGACTGGTCACGCACGCAGCCCCGCCCACCTGCACATGCCTCGGCCGTGCATGCAGCCCCGCCCACCCCTGCATGCCTGCTGCTCATGCAGCCCCCTGCTGATTGGTCATTATGCATGAGGGTGTGATGACCATTTGCATATTAGCTTTTTCATTATAAGATTTTATAAATCCAACTTATTCCTGTTTGGTGAGTGCGAACCTTTGAAATTCAGTGTAAGACCTGCAATCACTTCTGACTTAGTCCTGTGATTGGTTCCGTTGCCCGGATGCTGGCACTCCAGGACACGTCGGCTTTGATAGCTCACTGCGCCGTTTCAGGATGCTGCCCGTTTCCCAGACACTGTAGCCTAGTCTACACTAGGTCACGCAGCGGTGGTTTCTGGTGTTAAGTGTGCATATCTTGTTTCTTCTGTTGTTTATGAATAGTTCAAACGACATTTCAAGACGAAGTTGACAGCAAGCTTCACCCATGACCCCTGAGAATTTTAGGAGCAGATTTCGACAATCGCTGAGTCAACACAACTTTTCACAGGAGAGA
>PVJC01029523.1:0-21812 GCA_004026665.1 Murina feae
ACACACACACACACACACAAAAGGCGCCTGGCAGACTGGGGCCATCATAGGACATCCACTGAGGGGTCCCAGACTGTCAGAGGGCATAGGCCGGGCTGAGGGACTCCCTCCACCCCGAGTGCACAAATTTTTGTGCACCAGGCCCCTAGTTTATTTATAACACAGGGGTAAGAAAAACCAGCCCAAGGCGGGGAAAGAAAACCAGCAGCAGAATCAGACTGGCTACTATGGCTACTAGCTCTCCATTTCTGCAGTCCTGCCAACAGAGGAACATTCGAGAAAATGCCAGCACTTGTAAAAACAATATGTGAGGAAATATTTGTTTTCTTAATATTTAACCAACAGGTTTTGCTATGTTTTTGTGTTTTGGAAAACAAAAAAGGCTAAGGCATCTACACAAAAACACACCACACACATTTGATCCTATTTTAAGCGTCAATGTGTTTGAAACAGAACTTGAGAGTTGATTTTAAGTGTTACAAATAAACTTGGGACCACAGCACTGGCGAGGACTAAATCCAACATTCTCCAGAAAGCAGAAGTCTCTGCCCAGAGCCGAGTTCCCTCTTCTGGAAAGACACAGGCCCCCACAACTTCGCGAGGCTTTTGAGACTAACCTCACAGGAAAGTCTGCTGACTGTGCCGCACCTGTCGGTGTCTGACCCCGTCCAGGGCAACTGCTGCAGGGACAGCTAAGTGTCCGCATCAGAGAGTGCAAGTTCCAGTCTTTGTGCTGGTCCAGAGCTGCTCGCACTCGATACAACCTGGACCACTTTTAGCTGAAGACACCCCACCTGCATGTAGTATTTTCTTCCAACCAACATCCTTTTAAAAACTAAAGTCCGCCCTGACTGGTTTGGCTCAGTGGATAGAGCATCGGCCTGTGGACTGAAGGGTCCCAGGTTAGATTCCGGTCAAGGGCATGTGCCTTGGTTGTGGGCACATCTCCAGATGCGTCTCTCTCATTGTTGTTTCTGACTATCTCTCTCCCTTCCTCTCTGTAAAAAATCAATAAAATATATTTAAAAACAAAAAAACTAAAGTCCCTAAATGAGACTTGTACAAACAAGTTTATGTCACGAGTAGCATGTCACGAGTTTAACATGCTACTCATATCCTGAATATGTATTAAAAATAAATGCTTAAAGACTTAAATAAAAGTGTGTCTCTATACCATCTGAAAACCCTGGACATGACGCAGCTGGGAAGGTGTGCCAATATTTAGTGATGCCAATCCAGCCCCAGGTTCTCTAGCAAAGCAAATCTTGAAACTGTTCATAAATGTTTAAATTCCAGTGTTTGTTTCCAGGGCAACCATAAAAAGTCCACATCTTAAAATTTCTAATCACCAAAACTCTTTACTATATAAATATGATATGCTACAAAAAAATGAAACTTTTAAGAAAAATAATCTGTGAATAAACAATTAGACACAGAGGCAGACCCATTAAACAGACAGAAGCTATGGAGATGGATTTCACAGGGTTCCCTATGGAAGTGCCTATATACACTCTGTGACCGTGCCGTCACGTTACCCCATCTCCTCCCACAGAGCTTGCCCACTTGCATGATTCTTACATAACCTCGCTTTCAAGCATGTGTACCCGACCAGTCCCGCGTGCTCATTACCCACCTTTTCTCTCACTTCCTTCCCCTTCTCTGTATCTCCTGCCTCATACAGCAGGTGCTTACATGCTTGTGGGACTGAACAAAATCACTAAAAACCAAACATATGGCCACAACAAAGTGAACTGGTATCAAGCAAAAAGACCCCTTTATTTGAAGTTTCACATTTCCTTAAGAGGAAGGACTCGGCCAAACATCTGACCCTCACAGCAGTTCTTCTAAGTACCCAGACCTTTGCACAGCCGGGCAGCTCACAGAGCACATGCAACCTAAACACTCTGAAATTTTATAAGTTAGCCTTTAATAAATTGTACAAAGCATTTATTTCAATAAAAAATCTGTTTCTCAAAGACACAGGCACTTCCTTGCTACCCCCGCCCACAAGACCCACATGAAAACACGCACAATAGCAAATCAAGAAAAAGCCGAGTGACAGGAAGAAAAGAGAAACTGGTTCACAGCATGCGGCTCACTTCTGGACTCTCCTCCTCCTTTTTGAACCTTGAAGAGAAAACAAAGGAATTTAGAACAGTAATCGTTCACTTACAAAAGCAAGAGAACAGGAATGCAAGCATTTCCACACAGAGTTATTAATATCTTAAATTTTATTAATCATGCTGGTTAGTGGAGATGAAATTCATACACAAAAGTGTAACTGTTAATGCCCCGGAAATGGCAAAAATATGCTAACAAAGTCTACCTCCGAGTTCCATCGGCTCTCCCACTGGCAAAACAGCGCGAGTTCCTCAAGTACGTCTCCCACACTGTACGTGCAGCAGGCACACTAAGCTCACGTGCGGCACAGCAGACCATAAGGACTGTCTCCTTGGGCGCTGCCGGGGCAGGCACACTAAGGAAAGCAGGAAGGCTGATTCTGAACGTGCTGCCTTGGACACCTGCCACCCGTGCTCTCAGGCAGGCGAGCACGGACTCCTCAACAGCTTTCCACCAGGAATGACACAGGGGCCACCGAGCAGCCTCAAGGAAAGCATCACACTTGACAATGGGCTAAGGGACTTCTGACAGTTCCCCCCGGACCGCTCCTGGTGGAATAAACCAGCGATTCTTTATGAAGGGCAGAGAGTGCTGCTCCCCAAGGACTTTGCTCCCAGCCACCCCATGCCACCCCCCACTCGAGCACGGCAGTCAGAGGGACGTGGCTAAGGCGGATCTCGATGCCTAGGACGCCGAGTGTTGCACTCTGCCAGGAAGCAGCAACGGTCCCTGTGAGGGGGGCGGGGGACTCACGATCAATCAATGCAATGAAGAGATCAATACTTCCTTTCTGACATGGACAAACACTGTGAACCTAGGACAAAGTGTCCATCACACATGACTAATAATGAACAGTGCCTACAGGTTTTCTGATTACAGATTTATTTAGTTCCTTAACTGGAAGATCAGCAATTTAAAAATCTGTGTGTGTGTGTGTTTTAATGCATTTTATTGATTTTTTACAGAGAGGAAGGGAGAGGGATAGAGAGCTAGAAACATCGATGAGAGAGAAACATCCATCAGCTGCCTCCTGCATACTCCCCACTGGGGATGTGCCCGCAACCAAGGCACATGCCCTTGACTGGAATGGAACCTGGGACCCTCCAGTCTGCAGGCCGACGCTCTATCCACTGAGCCAAACCGGTTCTGGCAATCAGTGTTTTTTTTTATTTTTCCAAATTCTAGTTTCTAGTCAATTGCCATACACTAAATCAGCGACTTGCAACTGGTGGGCCACAAGAATTTTTAAAACATGCAGTACCTGACTATTTAGTCAGGGGCACTGACTTCTTTTCCTTTAGATCGTCAAATAAAAAAATGACAACAGCCAACCCCACAAGAGCCATCTGGTGTGAATAAATCAAAATTATACCTATTTTTTGGGTCATATCACCAAAAATGTATTTTCTGGTGTGCTGCTGAACTTCAGTAATCAGTTTATGTGTGCTATGAGATGAAAAATTTGAAAATCTCAACACTAAATTAAAGCAAATTTCAAAGGTATATGAATATCTTTTTTTTTTTTTCTTTCTGCCACTCAAATACATAGCCTATAACTATGGTTAGTTTAAACTGAGTTTTTGCCCTAACCAGTTTGGCTCAGTGGATAGAGCGTCAGCCTGCGGACTCAAGGGTCCCAGGTTTGATTCCGGTCAAGGGCATGTACCTTTGTTGCGGGCACATCTCTAGCGGGAGGTGTGCAGGAGGCAGCTGATCGATGTTTCTCTCTCATCGATGTTTCTAACTCTCTATCCCTCTCCCTTTCTCTATGTAAAAAATCAATAAAAAATATATATAAAAATAAAAAGTAAACTGAGTTTTTTCTTCAAAGTTTGTGATATAGCCTTCCTTTAAAAGCAACCTGTGATAGATTTTTAGGTTTACAGTTTGAGAATTTCAAAATTAATTTGGCATAGAAAACCAAGAGTGCTGTGACTCTGGGACTGGTGCAACGGGCTACCCCAAGAGACGGGCCACAGGCAGCACTGGGCACAGCAGCCTGTCCATGCCCTGACTGCAGCCACACGCTAAGCACGCCGAAGCTCCACGACTACAGCCGTGTTCAAGCAGTACTGTCCCACTAACGTCCTAGTTTGACAGGTCACTCTAAACTAAACACCATTGCTGCTCACCCTCTTCCATCTAGATTTAAAGTTCAAAGCCACCACCACCTGGAATTTACTATATAATCAGTATATGCAACTTAGATACTTTGCTGCACATATCAATTCAATAGTTTTCTAATAATCAATTCTGATTGCTAAGGAGAAAAGTCGATTTCTCATCTCTTTAAAAAATATACTCATTTTCATAATACACTACTGGTGGTAAAAGTGCTAATCACAAAAACAAATATGTGTGAGGTTTAATATTTGAAAAATAAAATATACAAGTTTGGGGATAGCCTCCTATGATTTTAATAATGAAGAAGGAAAAAACAAATGGGAAATGTCAATGCATGTAGGGTGCCCTTAAAAATACCTTTTTTACTAGACTATAGATATTCAAGAGGTAAATAAAAATCATGCTTTCATCAAAAAATCCTCAAGAATGATCCAAAATGCAAGGCACTTCAAAACTAAAACTAAAAAGCAGCCACAATACTTCTGTTGTGTACTGACCATTCTATGAACCGTAGGGACAAAGGACACTAGCCATAAATATCATGGTGACATTAACTAATTTTTAGTTCAATTCTGAAATGCTGGCATGGTTTTGAAATGCCAGAACACACATGGTTTTTATAAGGCTTATCATTTTGTGAAGGAAAGAAATTACTTGCAGCAAATAACCAAATTTTCTCAATTGGTAAAAATTATGCCTTGCATAAAAATAAAAGGATTAGGGCCTCTGTTCTTGAAAATCGCCCGTCACCCCCTCTCCTTCTTTGAGAAAACCCACACAATACACACTTTGAAAGCTTTCAGAATGTGTTCGTACACAATAGACCCCCAACTAGTCGAAATGAGTTTAGGTGTATCAAGAAAATTATACATGTTTTAGAATGGTCTAAATAGATATTAAAGGAAAGCTGCTCCCATTTTGCTAGGCACAGCATTCTGAAAGATCACACAGTGAGAAAAATCTCTTACCATATTGTAAACCATAAATTGTGTTTGAAAATAAAATTGTTAATGAAGAAACTGACATTTCTAAAGCTGCTGTTGGAGGTAACCACTCTTCAAACACATTTATGACATAAAATCTTAAAGCTCTAAAACAGTATTCAGTGAATTGGATTACTTTTTTCTTTAAATCAAATGTAATAATGTGCCTTCTTCAAGTTTCTTTAAACCGATGAATACAAATGTATATACATTTTCCTGTGCCCTTAGTTTTTTGTGTTTTGTAAGGTTTTTTTGGTGGGATTTTTTTGTTTTTTGCTGTTTGGTTTTTTTTGTTGTTGTTTTTTTTTTTGGCTAGAAGCAATAATATTTCATCATCTCAGGTGATATTTCTCTCATTTTTGAATATTTAGATTGTAAAATACCTTAACTAGCCTTTCAATTTAGGGAGAAAATGAATTACAATGGGAAAATAGACAGCATTTAAGTAAAGCAATTCCAAATTTATGTGAATAAGGCAGAATCTGATTATTCTTTCTCTGCTTTTTTATACCAAAAACATAGCTGGATTGTTCTCCTTAAATTAGCAATGGGATTTATTGCCTTCTCTTGTCATTATTAAATAAAACAAAAAAACTAATATATTTTCTCGCAGTAAAAAGTATCAGCATAAGAACCTCTGATTAAAATTTTAGGTAAAAAAAACTTATTTATAATTATACCCCAATTTAAAGTCATTTAAGCATCGAAACAAACCCCTCTGATGCTCGGCCAGCAGAGCCCAGGTAACAATGACTGCAGGCAGTGGAGAGAGGCCCGAGTCCCAGATCCAAATGGGTGTCAAACTTACTAACACTGCAGACGTCTCCCCAACGAAAACCGCCAGGTTTAGAACCTAAGGGGCTTTAAAGGAAGACTATTGCTCTATCTTTATAAACGCTGCTTAATTTTACTCCCACTCACTGCTGCTGCTGCTCCCCTTTGGCTGAGACAGGCCTGGGTGTATCGCTCCTCAGGGCTCCTCACTTCCTAACAACAAAATGAACACGGCGCCAGGAGGGAACCATGGAGGGCGCAGGGCGGCAGCAGAGGGGAGACGTGCTACCCAGACCCGGGCACCCAGAGCGAAGGAACACTCCCTCTCCAGACACCCCCGTGTTGTCCTGAGTAAATCCAGGTAGACCTCAGGATGCTCCACCCAGAACACACGGTGAAGAAGAGCTGGATGGAATGGGCAAGTCAAATGGCTGCCTCGGCAGCAGGCCCTGGGCCAGGGCAGAGGGGAGGTGCAGCACGCCCCAGGCGTGGCCCAACAGAGCCTCGTGCCTTAGTGAGACGTGACCTACAATCAGCCTCCCCATTCGAAACCCAGGGCCACACAATACTAGCCCAAGGGCCAGGAGAGCAAGGGTGCGTAGCCAACATGGAGTAGAAGAAACCTGGGACCTGTTTCCCTTCCCTGTCACCCTGGGCCTGCCTGTCCCTCAGAGGAAGCCCACCCGCCTGGCCTATGGCCTCGCTCAGGTTAGCTCTGGACCTGCTCCACTGGCAGCACAGCCTGTGAGGCGCCCGGTGACTTTTTGCCCTGTTCTTTGAAAAATGACGATGCCAGGCTTTAACCCTTACACCCTAAATTGTGGAGAAAGGCTGGCACTTTGTGGGAATGACCAGGCAAGCAGAGCGGGGCAGCTGAGGGAAGTGCAGGGACTAAGGACTGACCCCTGGTCCTGGACACCCGCTCCCCTCCCTCCCACGCGTGGGAATGGAAAGAAAGGCCCGAGAGTCAGGAGTGCTGGTGTCTAAGCCACCCCCTTCTCAACGACGCAGCCACTTTTGTTTAATCCTCACCTGAGAAGATGTCTGATTTTTTAGAGGAAGGGAGGGAGAGAAACATCGGTTGTTTGTCTCCTGTCTGTGCCCCCACCGAGGATCAAACCCACAACCTAGGTAGGTGCCATGACTGGGAATCGGACCCGCAACCTTTAGGTGTACGGGACGACGCTCCAACCAACAGAGCCACCCAGCCAGGGCGCAACAACTCTGCCACCTGAATGCTCAGGGTCTTGGGCTCCATATGTGAAAAATGAGAGACGCTCCCGGTGCCAACTTCATGATCACTGTGAACAGTAAGCAACACTCTGCATGTACAAAACCCATGACACACACGGCACACACGGAAGGCCTTCCCCTACGATATTGTATTTGAAGTCGAAATGTGATGACCTGAACACGGAGTCCTATTAGCGGAGGAAAGGAAACCTCGTTTACACGTGGAGAGAGGTCGCAGCGAGACCGTCCGCTTACGTGTCTGCATGGCTTCCTCCGTGTGCGCATCCGAGCACTCCATGTCTTCCACATCTGCTTCTGTGCTCTTCTCAGCCTCCTTCTTCCGCTTCTTCCATGTGAAAATTTAAAGAGAGAAAGCTGTGGTCTGATGGTCAAAGAAGTAAATACACTCACTGCATATAGGACACACATGAACCTGTACAGGTATGCTGTCAAAATACACAGGACCATACAGTCGCCCCCTTCTCTGAGGGCATACGTTCCAAATCCTATATACAGTGCGCTACACTTCCCCACAAACACACCTTTCCACTCACAGGGAGCACCTGGCGGCTTCTCCGTGGCACATCCGAAGTGCCGGCACCACCACTCACGCATTGTGGGGCTAGTAGTAAGGTGACTAACTGACCCGAGCGAGCACTGTGCTACTGCGACAGCTGGTCTGATGACCCAGACGGCCACACGGTGACTGAGGGTGGTGGAAATGCTGGCCAATGGGATGGCTCCCGCTTTGGGCAGGATGGCAATAGTTTATGCTACGCAGAGCAGGGGGCGAGTTAAAGCTAAAACATTGTTTATTTCTGAATGTTTCCATTTAATATTCTCAGGCCATGGCTGATTGCAGGTAACTGAACTGAGGAAAGAGAAATACGGATGGGGTGGGGGGGGCTACTATACACAACTTCAAGGCAGTAGGAGCCTAAGGGAAGGGGGCAAAGACAATGGGATTCGAGAGCCGCTAACTATTCAGTGTGCCTGAAAGGTGGGTCTGCTTGCTGTTACCCACCTCGCTATGGAAAGCTGTGTTTTAACCCTCAGGACTGGTGAGACAGAAACTCTCTGAAAGCCCAGTGTTTTATAAACTTGCATCACCCCTCTCTGAGGCCAATAATACTTATTCTCATTTTACAGTGTGTATCTGTGGGGATATATTTCCTTTTGGAATGTTTTTATTAAAAGTTTAAAAGGGCCAAAAACCTTGCTGTAAGAAAGTATCTTAAAGGCACACAGGTCTGCTAAAATCTTAGAAACGGCTGGTTTTCCCACCGTTCTCTCAGGCCTTTCCCATTTTCTACTTATTTTTCTAGTTGAGTGTGACTTAGGAGAGTTAATGCTTATATTCTGTCAGCATCTATTCTTCCCAACTGTTCATTCAATTCCTTATTATTATCTTCCAATACTATACTATTTTCTACCTACTTCATTCCTGTGTAAAGTTTTTAAATCACCTAACATCTCTACATGTAAGTATATCTATAGAAGGACCTTAGAAATAATTTAAAACTTTGCATTTTGCATATAACTCTATCCCATGTAGCCTCAAATTTGAAAGTGTTAAGATGCAAATTAAAACTCAAAGCTTCTCTAGGTTGCCTAAAATAAGTGTATCATGTAGGGAATCATCTGATACTTCGCAAGTTCCACAGATTCACATCGCATCAGAATGTCCTCATTTATATTTCCTAACAATTAACATTAAGTTGAACCTCATCTGAGAACCTTCCTTGCTTCGGGCCATTGTGCATGTGGCAATAGGAGTGTAATACCTGCTGACAGCACACTGTTCCTCCTCCTAATGGCAACCATGGCTCTGTTCCGAAGAGAGCTGCGCAGGGCGGCCCAGCTCTGCTCAGACCACATTATCTTAACCCTCCAAACGGTCAGAACTGCTATTTTCTCTGTGTTACAATTGATCCCACTGTTTCCAGCAATGCTTAAGGCGGCTGTGAAAGATTAGGACTCAGAGATACGAGGCTCCTAAAGAAAAGTCTTCACAAATACAAACATAAGGACTGCACTAACCTTAGGAAACGTCAGAAGCAGCATTCGCTGAGCAGCTGTGGGGAAGGAGGGACCCACCCCTTCCCCAAAAGAGCTGCCCGAGTGGCTGTGACTTCCTACAACTGATCAGAGAAGGGGCAGTGCCTCCCATCCTCCCTTTCCAAAGTGTCGCTCCATGATTACTATCCCAGCCCTGCTGGGCTGAACAGATTGGTTCGATAATTACATACAATAACTGCAGTGGGCAGGTAACCCTCAGCTGGCACGGGCAGCTCCCCTGTGAGGACTTCCATATGCAAACGGCACTGATGGAGTGCATTAGGTGCCTCCTCCCTCCAGCGCGCAGGCCTGATTAACGCCGGCCAAGACTCCAAGGTTAGCATGTCAGCAGATTCGTGATGCATTAGGCAGGAATAAACACAGACACTTTGGTTCGTCCAGACCAAAATTAAGGAGGAATATTTCAGTACTATATTGCTTTCCACACAGGAGAAATGCTTTTTTCGGGTTTAGGAGGGCAAATTTCTACATGCTCATCATACAAGGAGCCATCCAATACATTCTACCCAAGAACCCAGTGCATTCATCTTGTTTTCAAGCTTATTTAATAACAAGGAGCTTCCTTCATCTCTGTTCAGGTAAATGACGCGGGAATGAAAATCAGACAGTATTCAAGACAAGAGAAACACCTGTGATTTCAGCAGTGGCACCAGGTTGGGCCCTGACTTCCATTCACCTGCCTTCAGCTGGAGTCTCCTGCCCAACTTTCCTGACAATGGACGCCATCTGGATAGGAAGAACCAATGGTCTACAGACTATGATCTATTTTTTCAAAAACCAAAAAACCTTCCAGTTTAATAGTATCTAAGTACAAATTGCCAGTTATAAAAACAGCCACAGGGATGTAAAGTACGGCATGGGGAATGAAGTCAATAACATGCAGTGACTACCAGTAAGTATGGTGTCAGATGAAAACTGGATAGAAACCTTGCTTCATGCCACTGCTGATCAATTCTTATAGGTGTTACCATAAAGGATATCTGCTAGGAACATGAAGAAACATGTACTGAACTTATCACACCTGCCCCTTTCCAAAAGAGATTTGAGTCTGAGAAATAAAAAGAACATATACATTTTTTTCTTATTTTTTCCTAAACTTACTGTGGTAGTCATTTCACAATATATTTAAGTCAACGCATTATGCTGTACCCCTTAAACTTATACAGTGCTGAATGCCAATTATATCTCAATAAGACTGGAAAGACTAAAAATAAAAAATAAGGCATGAGCAAAGATGTCTATAAACGTAAATGCTGTCAGACAAAATCAGCTGAGTTGCAGGAAGCAGTGTGTAACGAAGAGAGTCAAGACACTTCAGTTCTGAAGCTTGACTGCGTAAGTCACATGCTCTCTAAGGCCCTGAGAAATCTAAAAATGGATTTTCAAGAAATGAATAACTTCCAAAGCAAAACTACAGTTAGACATAGACTATCTGAATAATATATCTGACGCAAACTTAAAAAATTATGACAAAAAAGACTAGTGAGAAAATCCACTAATTATAAAGATTAACGCTATGGTTCCCATAATCAGAGAATCCTATTTAGCTCTGAGCTTCCTGGTAACCAGAGCAAAGAACGCCATCCTGGTTGCATACCCCTTGCTAAGGAAGGAAGGGAGTTCTAATTTCTCAAGAGCCTTTCCTTCTAGAGAGCCCCCACTTCTCAGCCAGTGCAGTGCTGCTTTTGCCAGTTTTAGACATGTGGCATTTACAATTTATTTGGGAAAACTATTCTAGGGCTTAAAAAAAAAAGAAAAAGAAAAGTTTTAAAAAAACCAAAACTGGTCTGGTCCAACTTTTTCACTTTTACAAACAAAAAAAACAAAAGGCCAACACACTGAATGACTCACCTATATAGTTACCTGGCTGTCAAGCAGCTTCATGATCTCACCTAATCCTAGCTTTTATTAATTTCTCTGTAATACCAAGCATAGCCTTGTATCAGCCATGAAGACAAGAATAAAATAAAATATAAAATGAAGCAGTAAACTAATAAAGGAAACCTAACAGTTCAACTCGGTATCCATATCTTCTCCCTGCGTGAAGCTTCGGGCATGTAGGGCAGGACCGCACAGGACTTGTCCGGCCTTCTGAACTACCCAAGGACACAGGGGATCAGACGCAAGTATTAGCTCTGCAGCAGACTGACCTACTCAGCTGTAAAGTCAGTCAACCTGCAGACACCAAGTTTCCCCAGCACACAGGTCCAGACAGCGACTTGCAAAGAAGGGGGATGGCAATGAATGAGTTCTCACTGCAGCAGAGATCTTTACTTCTCAATCAGCTAAATTTTAGGAGAAACACTCTAGAAGTGAGCTATAAATATAATGTAAAGAAATCTGTCCGGCACACGAGGATGCACGCTGCGTGTTTACCCATGTATGCAAACTGTAAGTTACTGCCTCACTGAAAATTCCATCAGGCTTCCAGTCCATCCCTTCATTTCAAAGCCGAATGTAGCTGTTAGCATACTTGTTGACCACAAAACTGAGCAGATGCAATTAACATAAAACTTGCAGGGAGAAAATGCCTATGTAGATGAAATGTATAATTTTTGATTCCGGGATGAAATTAGAGACCTACTATTTGCCAAAAAGTCAAATCCATGATCCAATTTCAAAATTTCAATCTAGGAAGAATTATAAAAATCTGTTAATTTGCAGTTTCTTGTTTTAAAGAGCTAATTTGTTTTAACCCTTTTCCTCATAGTCTGGAATACACAATTCCCAAAGAAAGCTGGTGGAGCTTTCAGAATTAATGACAATAAGACTGGTCACTAATGTAAAAAAAAATCTTTCTTCTGAAAGTAGTTTTCCTTTTCCATATAAAAGTAGATGACACATTTTATTAAATGATTTCAAATTACAAAGGAAATCAATATCAACAATTAGTAGAAATAATCAATAAACCAAAAAGTTAATGCATACCTATAAAATCTAACTATTAAAGTGATATCAGGAGTTATTTACATGGCTGCATAATACTTCCCCATAAAGTTCACTAGTTAACATTTCTCTTAAAAACTAATCCCCTTATATGCATATACACTGCTTTATATAATGGCATTTCGGTAAAGAGCAAAATCATATTCAAATGGTAAATAGATTAATAAACAAGAAACTTTTTCAAATGGTTACTTTTCAAATACCAATTTTCAAATAAATTATTTGACCATGCCAACAAAGATAAGATCAACCCTAGGGGCTGACTTGAGGGGAAAAAACAATACAAACAGTGAGCTCAGTGCCTATACCAAAATCCCTCTGCCAGGTACCACTATCCCAAGCTAGAATCTCTTGAAAAAATTTAATCACTTGCCACTGTACATAATCCATCTAATCTAATAAAAGAGTAATATACAAATTAACCATCCCGCCAAGACACCTAAGCCACGCCCACCAGCCAATCAGAGAATATGTATGCAAATTAACCCAGCCAAGATGGCAGCCATGGAGCTAGAGCAAACAGGAGGCTTCCGTTGCACCAGCAATGGAGTTGAAACTGCCTGCCTAGGCCAGCTGGGCCTCTGCCCAAGGCAACAATGTTTCAATTATAGAAGATAAATAAACCCCAGAAATCTGATTCCAGCCAGCCTTGCTGGGACGTTGGGTCAATGGGAGCTGTGGGCAGCCTGAAAACGGCCCTCAGCCCCTCACCCAGGCTTGCTACACCACCATGGGGTGAGGGACCCCACTGGGGGGCTTGGCCAGACTGCAAACAGCCATCAGCCCCTCACCCAGGCTGGCCAGGTACGCCAGCAGGTGGACATCCCCCAAGGGGTCCCAGACTGCGAGAGGGCACAGGCTGGGCTGAAGGACACCCCCGAGTGCACAAATTTTTGTGCACCGGGCAACTAGTATATATATAAAAGCCTAAGAAACCAGTTGACCAGTAGCTATGACGTGCACTGACCACCAGGGGGAAGATGCTCTGAACAGTAGGTTAGGTTGCTGGCCGTGGGTTAGTTTGCTGCTGGGGTCCTGTTGGCCCCGAATCTGGTTCACCTGCATCATGGACCCAGAGAGGCGAGAGGTAGGAGCCCAATTCCTCTCGGAATCGGCCATCAGTTAGCTTGCTGCAATATTAAAATATTTTTTCTAATTAACTTCCTTTCAATGTGCACGAATCTATGCACTGAGCCACCAGTAAATAAATAAATATTCATTTTTTACAACCCTCTATATATTTTTCTTTATCATAAAGAGCTTAGCTTGCCCTTAGATAATGAAAATAAATATTCAATTGCCAGCAATCTGGTATTTTCTTTCCTGAGCTACTCACTGAGTTATTCTACTGAAATCACTATTTGTTGCAATCACAATCTCAGGAAGTCCAAAGGATAATCAAAAATAGAACTCACCTTGGTTGTCGTTCTTGCTTTCAGAGCTCCATTCTCCAAAGCCCCAAGTTCCAGTTTGCCATCATCCTTGCTTCCTATAGACTTTAGTCCTTGCAAAAGAATGTCTTGTAAATTCTGATAAAGGGGTTTCTCGTCATAGTCCAGCAATTTCACTGTTTCCAGGTATTTAGCAATTTCATCTAAAAAAAATAACACAATTATTCTATAATTTTAAAATCACAAATACAATATATTTATCCCTTTGAAGAAAATAACTTCTTATAGTAAAATCAGAATTAAAATGGATATTTTGTTAAACAATCTTTTTTCAATTACTTCTTCATTGAAAATTGTGCTTCTGAACTCAGAAAACGTTAGAATAAAAAAATATATTTTGAGGTATGATGTAAAAAATATTTTTGAAATTGTGAGACAATAAGGAAAAAGATGTACTTAAAATTTAAACATTCACAAAAATAACTGCCATAGTTTTAAAGCTATCAAAACCACACAGGGACCTAGAATATAGATTATGAAGTAAAATATTGCTTAAGTACAATGAATATCATAGTCAACTTTTAAAATCTGGGTTCTTCATGTAAATGAGAAATAAACCAAAAACAGGCTGAAGAAAGAAACAAGGCCTGGTTTTCCCATGAAAGAGAAAAATCACCTTCTGAGTGGCAGAAGGTTAACTGTACAGAGGCAGAACCACAGCCATAAAGAGAAACCTTACTAGTCCAGATCACCACCTCTCAGCACCAAGAATCCACCTCTAGGCCACTGACTCACTCCTGCATAGCCCCAGCCTTGCCCTTCCCCTGACCTGCAGACTGGTGCACACACTGCATCACACAGTAGCTCTTGGATGTGTAACTGTCATCTCAAATCCCAACAAATCTAAACCTAAACCCCTGACCTGCCCCTACACCCGCCCCTTGTAGTTTGCTCAGTCTGGGTGACTGAGACCTCCATCCTCCAACTCCTCAAGCCCGCCCTCTTCTTCCCACACCCACACCCAACCAATCAAGGGCTCCTGCCAGTGCTACATGCACACACAACGCATTCACTCACTTAAATACATACTAAGCATCCATTACGGGTCAGGTAAGATTCTAGATACTGGAAATACATGAGTTAAAAAGAGAGAAAACAAAACCCTCTTTTCAACTTCTCAATCTGATCGAGGGGATCTATAAACCTGAAGCATCATCACTGAGTTTGGTCAACTACTGGAAATTCCCTCAGAGAGGAACATGGCCAGGATGTCCTCTTTCACCAAATGTGTTCAGCATAATAGTCATGTGTGTTTTAGCCAATACAGTAAGGCAAGAAATAAAAGGCACCGAGTTGAATGCCAGCTATAGAACAGTTTATTCACAAACATGATAGTGTATGTAATATCCTAAGGAATCCATTTAAAAAAATACTAGAACAGGTAAACATAACAAGGTCACAAAAGCAAGGTAAGTATATAAAAATCTATTCTATTTCTGTATACTAGCAACAAGCAATTAGAAAATATTTTAATATATATATATATATCCCATAGCATTGCATGAAAAGCATGAAACACAGTGAAAGATGGGCAAGATTTTTTGCAGAGGGAAGTATAAAACAGATGAGAGAAACAGAAATGAAATCAAATGAAGGATATGCCACATTGGTAGGCTGGCACCCTCAATGTTGTAACCATACTAATGCCCCCTATCAGTCCACAGTCAATGCAACTGCACTCAGAGTTCCAGCAAACTGGGGGTGGAGGGGTGTGCGTGAAAGTGACAAGGTCATTCTTATATTTACATAGCTATGCTAAAGACCAAGAATAGCAAAATAGCGAGGGCAAGTTTAAAGAACAGTGCTGGGCGACTTAACCTTCCAGATACCAAGACTTAAGATAAAGCTGCAATAATTGAAGTAGTATGGCGCAAGAAGAGGCTTTTCCCGACTTCCAGAGCTTACTCCCTAACTCCTTCCTACAATGCTGATGGCACCTGGTCAGTGAGGCCATCCCTGCCCACCCATTTCAAACCCCAGCCCTCCTCCCTACTTCACTCCCTAGTTCTATTCTGTGCTTTCTTCTTTTCCATTGCACCAACCGCATAATACATTGCAATGCACTCGTGTCTTCACTGTATGTCTCTTCCAACCAGAGCGTGAGCTTCATGAGGACAGGGATTCGTATGTCTTGTTCACTGGTGTATCTTTGGTGCCTAGAAAGGCCCCTGGCACACAAAGAAGCCTCAATAAAGAAACAGCTGCATGAATGAATGAAATCTGGTTCCCTTCCTGAAAGCAGTAAGAACTGAATGGAGCGCAAGTATCCCTGCAGCCACTTCTTTTCTAATGGGAGCAGCCCCCTTTCCAATGATTTCACTTAAACTCTCACATCAAGGAATATCCAATGGACATCATGACTTTCTCTCAGAAAACAAAACCCAGGTGAATATATAAGAAGTCTTTTCCTACCTGGCTTATTTTTCTCAGGAAAACATTTGTCCATCAAGCCTGCAATATTTTCTCTGTATCTGTTAAAAATTAAAGAATGAGTCACTGTTTGAAGCTTGATGCCATAGAAAGTTATTAATATTTAATAACAGTAAATAGCACACTAAGCAGCACTGTGCTACATCCTAAATATCCGTATAGACATTCTTCTAAAATAAACTAAACACAAGACCAAGAAACCACTCTAGCCAGTTTGGCACAGTAGATAGCGGACTGGTCTGTGGACTGAAGGCTCCCAGGTTTGATTCTGGCCAAGGGCACAGGGCCAGGTTGCAGGCTCAATCCCCAGTAGGAGGCATGCAGGACGCAGTTGATAAATGATTCTTTCTCATCACTGATGTTTCTATCTCTTCCTCCCTCTCCCTTCTTCTCTGAAATCTATAAAAACATATTAAAAAAAAAACCTTACTATTTAACAAGTACTTTGTTATTTCTATTTTAATATCAGTTAAAGCTACAGTTCCAGTAAAAAAAATTCTGACTAGAAAACATTTGCCTTATCATGAGCTTCCCAAAATAATTTGTGAGTCTCCTTTACCTAATTTTGGAATCTCTAACATAGTTAGGATCTTTCAAATTATCCTCCCAGGGCAAGTGGCCACTGAGCCACTGAACCATGCAGTAACCAAGTATTTCCAGATCGCCACGTCTTGATGGGGCTGTGAACACAAAAGAAGCAGATGAAGCACACTGAAATCATTTTTAAGGTGCAATTTCAAATATATATAAAGCAATAAGGTAAAACAGTCAACTCTACAGTCTTGTTTCTCATAAAATTCTGCCTGCATTTAAAGAAAGTATTGAATATTAGATGATACAAAGAAATAATTTACACCCCAGCTAATAATTTATTTTAAAACCCAAATTGGCAAACTCCAGAATTCCAAACCGAGACTATTAATCCAGGAAATAAAATATAAAATATAAAATAATGCCACATTTAATATTTAAGATATTAAAAATGCTACGAGCTATTAAGAGGCCCAGAGAACTGGGGGTTTTAGCTCCCCCACAGAAGTGGGCACAGAAAAAAGAAACAATAGCTGAAGAAAGACACCAACTTATTAACAGGTGATTAAATACAGGTTACCTGTTATAAAGTTGTAGCTGCATGAAAACTTAGACTTTTAAGGGAAAAAACAAACAACATTCTGATTAAGTTAAAAGCAACCGAAAAGAAACACTCGCTGCAGGGTCTGAGCCACTTTGCTGCTGAGACCCTGGCGCTCAGGCTCAGAGAGAACAGAAGCTGCTGCAGGCATTCGCCTCCCCTTCCTCCCGTCCACTTCGCCTCTTCAATCTTCTCTCCTTAGTTACGTATGCAGAACTAAGAACCGTATGGAATCCAGGTGAAATGTTAGCTGTGCATTTCTTGCTCAGCTGCTGCTGACATACCCACGCCATTGTGCGCATCGATGCTAGTGAATTCAATAGTGCCATCATGACATCTTTTGGGGTCTTCCTTATATTCTTTATGACTTCCGTCTGGGCAGTAGCGATAAGCAAGGCCATAATCTACCAGGTACACCTATAAATTTGTAAGCGCAAATTTAAGCCAGGAGACTGCACATACAAACATATCATAGCCCCAGGCAAGGCAGGTCCTGTATGCAGACAACAGCAAAGGCTTACTTCTGAAAGGCTCGTTACTTAAAGGAAAGTGTCAGATGACCAGTAGCTACAGTACAGACAGTATCACCTGACTTTGATTACTTTCTGGATAAGTATGTTATACTTCTCCTTAATCTTCTACTGAGCAAGGATTATAAACCCCATACTTCTACTTACAGTCTGAAAAAAAAACACAAACAAAAAAAACAGCACAAAGCAAACGATCCATACTTGTTGAGACACAACTGCCACACGCTAACTTAAAGTTGATACGTGATCCATTACTTGTCTTCATTCCTCTGCTTCTTCACTTGTAAAATAATCAAATATCAATTCACTTCATAAAAGTGTTTCAGATCATGATTTAAAAAACTTTTGGATGAGGTTCTTATCTACATTTAAATATTATATATTAAAGTCAAGTCTTCAAAATTAAAGCTACATTTTAATGTTACACACACACATCTGTGGGCATGCACATGTGGGTCTCATTAGCATACAAATCTAATAACCTGGGCTTTCTCTATGCCAGAGCCTCTATTACATTTCTAGTTCTGGGAACTGTCTCACAAATGTATGCAGCTGGTCACAAGAGGGAAGTGAAGTAAAAATATGGGGATGGATCTAGCACATACATCTAATACTAGAAAAATAATCCCATCCAAAGCATATGCCCAAAGAATAAGAGAGCTGCAAAAATACTTGCCTAGAAACAAAAGGCAGCAGGTTTTAGACACTGCAAACTGAAGTAGGCTGTACTATTATATATTATATTGCATAAGCCCAGTCTACTTCAATTAATAGAATCCTTATCGTTTGGGGTCTTAGCTTTGCTTTGTTTGTTTCAAATCTAAAACACAATGGCTGGCAATTCAGTGACTGCCTTTAAGATTTCTGCATGAGCAGCTTTCTTCTGTGTATGCATATAGATCTCTATGGCCACCATACAGGAGATGAGGAGAGGAAGCAAATACATGAGTGACAGAAAAAGAAAGAGGAGCCTAAGTTAAAAGGAAAAAATAAGCAAGAAGTTAAAGACAGGTTTGAGGAAAAGAAAAATGAAGTATGGACTACTGCCATAAACACATTTAAAATGTTTAAATAATCTTTTCTCATACAAGATCAAGTTAGTAGAGAGAACATCAGAATGGAGTAAGTACAGTAGCCCAACAGTGAAATGTCAACTAAACCTTACTTACCAAAATCACAGAAACAGTTACAAGAAAATTGTATAGATCCCTTGACTCCAACTAAACTAATTCAAATAAAGGTAAAGTAACATTAGCTTTTCTCCTTTCCTTGAAAAGTAAAAATTACAAAGGGAATGTAATAAACTAAAAAAAAAAATACAAATTTAAATTTCAAACACTAAGGGCATACAAATTTAGACAGCTACGATATTTCTGTAAACCAACTGATTTGAATAATCAACATGCTAAAGACCAAGTTTCTCAACAGAACACTTACATTTGATGGATTTCTTGAACAAAGGAAAGAAAAACATGACAAAGCAGACAGGCAAACATAATTCATTGGTGCACTATATAATTTTAAGTTTCCACCCCCAAACAGCTATTTGAAATTCATTTTGTATCACAAGCACTTCTTCTGAATATTATTTAGGGCAAAAGAGCCAACTTGATAAAGTGCCAACAAATAGCATCAACAATGTAAAATGTTAGCTAGAGAAAAGTGTCAAGAAAAAATATTATTATTACCATATCTACTTCAAAAAGTAAAACTTCTGCATGGGTTTGAAAGTTCAAAGCAGCCATATTTGTTTTCAAACAACAAGTTTCAAATAGTAGAAGTTAAAGTTACAAAAGTACCTGGTCAGGATCCTTGCAGCTCAGAAGAAGATTTGAGGCCTTGATATCTCCATGCACATACTCATGCTCGTGAATATATTCCAGAATATCCAGCTGAAAGCATCACATACAGTAAGTTAATGCAGTACCCAATACCAACCAGCAGAGGACCAAGCTTCAACACAACAGCTTCACTGGGTTAAAAACAAGGAACATGAAGCTCACATACAATTCTTAAGCTTAGCTGCAAGACAGTTTTCCGAGAAAACCTCTTGGCATTTGCTTCATATATTTTCTGAAGGTCACTCCCAAAGCGATCCATGATCATAAATCTGTAACTGGAGACAAACAAGCAAAGTCAATGAACAAAACAGACCTCGGGAAAATTGCAGTGAGTACTCCTGTCAGAGTGGTTTTTCAAGGCAATGTTTAGAAAGGAAGAAGAAAGAAAAGGAAAGACAGATAAACATTTGAAATAGTTTCTTATGACTGTAATTCTCAAGAGCCTCCTCTTGGTTTCATCTAGTAAGAGGAGACCATATGCCATGTAAGATAACGCCCACAGAGAATCCAACAGATTCAGTCACACTTAAGGACAAAACAATCTGAGGGAGAGTATCACTGTTTTTTTCTGACAGTTAAAGTTAATGTATGTTCTGGATATTAGCTTTCTTCCCATGACAGCTTTTCTCAATTTGTAAGGCACATTTCAGCAACATTAGTACCATTCTGTTTAAATCAAGACAGTCAAGAGATGCTGTAAAAATAGCTAAATTCAGCCTGGTCAGTGTGGCTCCATGGCTGAGTGTCGACCCATGCACCAAGAGATCACGCGTTCCATTCCCAGCTAGGGCACATGCCCAGGTGCGGGATCAATTCCCAGTAAGGGATGCACAGAAAGCAGCCAACTGATGTTCTATCCCTCTCCTTTTCCCTTCCTCTCTCTGAAATCAATAAAAACATTTTTTTAAATTTTTTAAACAGATAAATTCAATAAAATTGTTTAAATCATGCAAAAGAACTATATATTAAACTCAACAGACAAGACTTGGAGAAGAAAAAAATATTCTGAAACAATGTGAAGATTTTTGGTTTTGCCCTGGCCACTGTTGCTCAGTGGTTTAAACTGTCAGCCTTCAGAAAGAGCAGGTTCGATTCCCGGTCAAGGGCATGTAGCTAGGTTGCAGATTCAATCCCCTGCCCCAGTCAGCACGCATGCAGAAGGCAACCAATAGAAGTGTCTCTCTCACATCAATGTTTCTCTCTCTGTTTCTCCCCGTCCCTTCCACTCTTTCTAAAAATCAATGGGAAAATATCTCAGGTGAGGATTAACAACAACAACATCAACAACAACAACAAAAAGACAAGTCAAATAATAAATTTAGAATTCTATCCATTCTTATACTAGAAGAGAATTAGAGATAATATTTTGTGAATATCTTTAATAACTAATTAATGTCTATGGAGGTAAAGTTATTTGCCCAAAGTCATACAATTAGCCAGTGGCAAATGTAAGAGTTTCCAGTGCCTTGAACTCTGAGATAATAAAGAGGGAACAATAAATTTGACTGCCTAATTCCCTTTGTACAACAGGTTTTCAAAGACTGAGGGATGACCAAGGACACATGTACATGTTACAAATAAGTGATATGTATACAAATATTATAAAACTAGAGGCCCAGTGCACAAAATTCATGCACTCGGGAGATGGGGGTCCCTTAGCACAGCCTGCACCCTCTCACAGTCCAGGAGCCCCCAGGCCTAAGCCAGCAGTCAGACATCCTTAGCGCTGCCACAGAGACAGGAGAGGCTCCCACCACCACTGCTGTGCTTGCCAGCCAGGAGCCCAGCTTCTGGCTGAGCAACGCTCCCCATATGGTAGCACATTGACTACCAGGGGGCAACTCCCCCTAGTGGTCAGTGTGTGTCATAGCAACCAATTATTCTGCTGTTTGGTCAATTTGCATATTAGCCTTTTATTATATAGGACTAGGGGCCCGGTGCACAAAAATTTGTGCACTGGGGTGGTGGAGGAGGGGGGTCCCTCAGCCCGGCCTGTGCCCTCTCACAGCTTGGGACCCCTCTGGGGATGGCCACCTGCTGGTGTGCCTGGCCAGCCTGGGTGAGGGGCCAATGTCTGTTTGCAGGCTGGTCAAGCACCCCTGTGGAGATCCTCACCCCAGAGGGTGTGGCAAGCCTGGATGAGGGGCCAAGGGCAGTTTTCAGGCTGG
>PVJC01029524.1:0-21799 GCA_004026665.1 Murina feae
ACAGATCCTGTCTTCTTTCAAAATTTTAGTATTTTGTTTACCCTAGGATGAATGAATTGTTTTTTGCATAATTTTTTTAATTGCATTAAGACATTTTCTTGATCTCTCAGTGCTTTGGGTATCCCCTTGAATTTCACATACAAGTTAGTGCTCCACTTGCCACCATGCCCATCCCTGGCAGGGCTGGCAGGGAAGTTCCCCGATGAGAGTCACATGGGGGGCAATCACATGGACAAGAAAATAACAGCTAATCTGTACACTGAGGTCCATGGGCCAAATCCCATCCCAACTCCATCCTTTCCTTCCTTCCTTCTGGAGCGCCTACTATGTGCTGAGCACTATTGGAGACATGGAATAAAACAGACAGTTACACTTCCCTACCCACGCAGAACCACATCCTGCTTTGGGGAGCGAGACAATAAAATATGTATAAGAATCAGCAAAATGGGAGGTGTGCACTGCTATGTGCTAAGGAAAAAAAAATAAGACCCATGTTTTAGGCAGGGTAACCCAGGGTGAGGTCATTTAAATGCTACCCCCATCCCAAGTGGAACACTCTGTTACTTGACCCCATTTTCCAGATGAGGAAACTGAGGCAGCTTGACCAGGAAGTGGCAGAGCTGAGTTCTCAGCTGGGCAGCTTGATGCCAGAGGGTGTTTTGGGGGGTTGGAGCCAGGGGGCGTGAAGGAAGGGAAGTCTTCCTCCACTTAAAGGTGCAGCCTCTGCCTTGGGCAGGTTTGTCTCCTCCTCCCTAAAGGAAAGGCAGGTTGGCTCATTCAGTGTCCCTGGTTCCTCCCTTCACTCACTGAGCCCCCCCAGGGTGGAGTGGGGTGGGGGCCGCTTGGTCACCCCAAGTCCCTCTGCCACACACACAGCCCTGTGGGGGGACCCCTTTAAGGCTGGCCCTGGGGCAGGCAGGATGACTGCCAAGTTCATTCATCCAGGGGCTCCTGCTGACTCACGCTTATGAAAGTGATTTTCCTGGCCCCGCCCACCGCCTGCCTCTTAAATACCCTGGCTGGCCCCGGCCTTCACAGCCTCTTGGATCCCTAAAGGCTAATGAGCAGCTTCCTTCGCGGGCTCTCATAGTGTCCGACCGACCGACCGGCCCAGGCCCAGCAGCCTCCCTGGTCCCCTGTAGGTCAGGTGAGTGGGCTGGGTAAGGCATGGGGGTGGGACATGGTAGCAAGTCCTGGGCAGGGGTGGCCAGCAGGGCCCTGGAGCCAGGCCAGGGAGCTCCCAGGTGGTCCTGAGAGGAGGCCCACCCTGGCTTCCCAGCCGGCATGCTTCTCCCCCCACCGCCACTTTCCTCCTCCTGGCCAGGCCCACCTCCAGGTGCCTGGCAACCTCAGCAGGACAACTGCCCTGCTGCCCGCAGTCCGATCTCACCCTGCCCATGTGATGCTGCTCTTGGCAGGAAAGCGAGAGGGGTGTGGCCAGCTCCAGGCATGCTGCCCAGTGTCTCGAGGCCACTGGGTCTTGAAGCAGACTGAGTGCTTCCCCTGGGTCCTGCCTCTCCTGTTCAAGTGGGGCAGCACCCACCACCCCACCCCTGGTTCCTGAGCATGACCCCAGGCCCCAGGGCCTTGTCTTCTCAGGGAGGCTGAGGGAGGGGCTGAGATCAGAGGCCTGGGGACCTCAGAGCTCTCGGGACTGGGACTGCCGGTGGGGGGGGACTCGGCGACAGAGTGCCTCTTCATCCTCCCCGGGCACAGCTCATGTCACCTCCTTGGTGGGCACTGACAGGTATCCGGGGGCTGGATTTGTGCGTGTGGGCCCGTCTCAGACACCCCTGGGCGACCTAGGCAAGCCACCTCCCTCCTCCTGACCTCCGCGCCTCCCTCTCATTAAGAAAACCCGCCTGGAGGGGTTGCTGTGGGTTCAGGTGTCGGGAGCTCTAGGCCACCAGCAGCGCTCGGTCCCGCAGCCACGCAGGCGTCCCGGGGACTCGGAGTGCCCGAGCGGCGAGCCCACAGGAAACACTCTCCAAAAGGGCATCGACTTCCACTTGGTTTATGCTTCTCTGCTTTGGTGATTTTGAATCCGTCTTTAATGTTAACTTTTTACACGTTCATTTATTTATTTTTTTGTGACTCCTCACCCGAGGATATTTTCCCATTGATTTTTAGGGAGAGTGGAAGGGAGAGGGAAAGACAGAGAGAAACATCGATGTGAGAGAAACACATCCATTGGTTGCCTCCTGCATGAGCCCCAACCAGCGCCCAAGCCTGGGAGGAGCCTGCAACCCGGGCACGTGCCCTTGACCAGAATCGAACCCAGGACCCTTTGGTCTGCGAGACTGATGCTCTACCCACTGGGCAAAACCGGCCAGGGCAATATTAACCTTTTTTAGATGACATCTGCCCTCTTCAACCAGAGGGGCTGGAGCAAAAAGTTAACATTACACGCTGCCTGGCTCCACACGCTAAGAAGCGTGGAAAGAATGGAAACAGGAAAGCTGGCAGATGTGCTGCTGTGCGTTGGCGGCGTGCCTTCCTCCGAGGCTGTGGGAACTTGACGCTGCTCAGGTCTCCGGGATGGCCGTGTCGCTGCACAGGAAATGACCCCCCGGGCAGCCCTGGGCGGTGACCTCAAGTGCATGACATCCAGAAGCTTCTGGGAGTGAGCACTGGAGTTGGAGTCCAAAGCCCTGGGGGTAACGGGGCCCCTGCGCCTCCTGTGAGGGTGATAGGGGTCGTCAGCTCCTCACTGGTGCTGGGTGGATTCAGAGACGAAGGAGGTGAGGGGTGGCCTGCGTGGGAGCAAGTTCACATACTCATCCGGGGGACAGGGGGTGTCTAGCTCTTAGGGATTAAACTCTAGCTCCATCACCCACAGGCTCCATCACCCACGGGCTCCATCACCCACGGGCTCCATCACCCACAGGCTCCATCACCCACGGGCTCCATCACCCACGGGCTCCATCACCCACAGGCTCCATCACCCACAGGCTCCATCACCCACAGGCTCCGGGACCTCAGGGGGCACAGCCTCATCTTCCCACGCCTCAGTGTTCTCATCTGCAAAGCAGTTACTGTGAGGCCTGAAGGGGCGGAAGCACAGGGAGCATTTAGCAGGGACACGGGTGTCCCCTTTGCTGTTACTCCCGAGGACAGGGAAGACCAGGAGCGGAAGGCACCAGGAGAGTGAGAGGAAGAGCTCTGGGCGCTACAGCCCTGTTCTCCTGGGCCGCTGTGGTTACTGAGAAACCTGCCCACCCAGCTGGGCACGCGGCCCCCTGGCTCCCTCCCCAGCACCAGCGCAGGAACAGAGCCCTAGGGTGAGCAGGGATGGGCGCGTGTGCTACCCTTTGGGCTGGGAAGGGCCTCTGGCAGGAGCTGCCACGCCCTGTCACACTGCACTCTGCGAAGAGGTGTCCTGGGCCTGATCCAGCTGGGCCCATGCAAGCTGGGGCAGAACTCCGCGCACACCGTTCAGGCTGTAAGAAGCTTGCTGGGCCTCAGTTTCCCCATCTGTAATAAGGGAGTGATTGTAAGAGTACTTACAACAGCCCAGTTAAACAAGGATTAAATTAATTAATGGACACAGTGTTTAGAACACACTTGGCACCGAGCCACTCCATAGACGTACAGAAATGGTAGCCTGGTGTTGTTGTGAGTGGCAGTAATGCACCCCAAACCCTCTCCTCAGGACACAGGGAACCAGGCATGGAGACCATGTACCCCAATGTCAGCTGGATGATACCTTTTGTCTCCCCATGGAGATGCTGGGGGACAGGAGGCTCACCCCAACAGGGTGGGGTGGCTGTCCCCGACCCAAGGCCCCAGCTGAGGCGAGGAGCCCTGGGTCATACCTGGGGACAGGCATGGTCACAGGCAAAGCCCTGGTTTAAAGCGCTGCTGCCAGACACTGAGAAACGTGTGCGGCCTCTCTACGCCCTTGCTCACACACCTGTTCCACAGGATGCTAGCCTTGACCGTACTTTCTGCACCTGGTCGGTGTGAGGAGGACTTGAGAAAAAGCCTGCTAAATACCCAGTAGACAGCAAGTGCTAAACGCCCACCCACCCCTCACACACTCACCTGGATGTTGCCTGTGGCCCTCAGGAGGGCAGGGCTGCTGGACAGTGGGTAAGGGGGGGCCCTGTTAGAGGGGTTGGGGCATGTGAAGTGGGTCTGGACTCTCCCACACCAATAGCCCTAAGAACTGGGTTTAGGTCCCATTGAGTGATTTTGGCCTGTGACCAGCAGGGGGCGCGGGTGCTCCAGAAATGTTCAGGTTTAGAGGCATTTCCCCTAAACCAGGTTACTCTAGGCTTCCAGAGTTCCCCCACCTCCAGGCCCAGCCCCTAGGGCACGCAATGAGCTCAGGTCTTTCCCTAGTGGCAGATTTTTTAAGATCTGCCCATTTTATAGATGAGGAAACAGACCCAGGGAATTTCCAGAAATAGACCATGGCCGCCAGCTGGGAAGTGCCTTGCTAGGGCAGGTGATGGCTCCAAAGTCCACCAGCCCACACCCAAGACCTGGAGCTGGCTTGCAGGCTGGCGCTATGGCCGGCACGGAAGTGCTGTGCGCGGCTGGCCCTCCAGGCTGGCAGAGGGGGCTCATGGAGAGTGAAGAATAGGCTTCGGGTATTGTTAGTGCCCCATTGATGAGGTGGGGAGAGTGGATTGAGGCTCAGAGAGGCAGAGGTGACCCTGAAGGATCAGGGGAGGGGAAAGGGCCTGGCTGGAGTGGAGCAGGTGTGAGGGAGCAAAAAGGGAGAGAGACTGGCATCTTTATACCCTCGGGGAGGACTTTGGACTCACTTTGGACTCGACCCTGAGGGCCACAGGAGGACACCCTATGCTACAGGTGGGAAGGGACCACATGACGCCCAGCGCTCACCCAGCGGCCCCTCCTCCCCTGTGCCTCCAGGTCAGCTGCCAGCGCCAAGGCCCCCATCAGCTGCCGCCATGAGCAACTGGAGGAAGGACCACCCGGGTGCCAGCAGCTCAGAGCCCCTCCCGGTCATCATCATCGGTGAGTGTTGCCCGGGATGGGGGAGGGGCTGCCCTGAGCTCCCAGGTGCCTCCAGCATCAGCGGTCAGGAGCCAGGCAGGGCCAATCCAGGCCTTTATTTATTTATTCATTTTTTTGGTGTGTGTTTAAAATTGGCCACTTAGCATTCACTCTGTGCCCAGTGCTATGCTTACAATTCTTTTAAAAAATATCTTTATTGATTTCAAAGAGAGAGGGGGAGAGAGATATCCACAGTGAGAGAGAATCATTGATCAGCTGCCTCCCACATGCCCCACACCGGGGCCTGAGCCCACAGTGCCAGCATATGCCCAGTCTCCTGGTTCACAGGTTGACACTCAACCGCCGAGCCATGCCAGCTGGGCTATGCTCACAATGTATGCAATGCCATTCCATGTAACCCCTCTATGACCCTGCAAGGCAAGGGCAGCGAGCGGTGGGGGCGTGGTCCTCAGTCTGTGTTGCCCTGTGCTCTCCCATACCTGGCACCAGGCTGGGTGCTCAGTGAGGGGGTGCACAGCGAAGCGTGTAGTCCTGTCCTCATGTCTGCAAAAAACGGAGGACAGACGGCCCCTCCGCCATTCAAACGTCAGGTTGAACCCCATGAGATGTGTTCGTTTTTCTAAGTCAAAAACAGTTGAGCATCAGCAATTCTACGTGGTTTGCCTTTCATATGTTCTACATCTGGGCACTGTTCTGAACAGCTCAAGATAAAGAAAGAAGGGAAGATAAGAATAGAAGCAATGTCTTGAGGTAATTGCCCAAGAAATTCCACGGATAAGCTGTGAGATTAATTCAGACTTGGAGGCAGGAGGCCCACGGTGGCTTAGCTCCCCTCCTGAGCACCCAAGGCCCCTGAGGCTCACCCCCACCCCAACCCCTGAGCACGCAGCAATCTGCACTATAATATCTCACTTGTCATCTGACCAGCCAGTTATCTCAGACTCTGGGTGGTGTTGCTGTGTGGCACAGGCAAGTTAATTAACATCTCTGTGCCCCCAGCTTCCTTCAGTATAAAAGGAGGAAAGCAGTAGCCTGTACCTGGCTAAAGTCACTGGGAGAGCTCAGGGGAACAATGCAGGCACTTCAGGGACTTGGTACAGCAGCAGCATCTGTCAGTTTCTTATTATTTATTGTTAAAATCCCTTAACACAGAGCTTGGCACACAGTCAGCCCTGAATAAGTGTCAGCGGCTATTACAACTTTATTGCTTACGTGGTACTGCTCCTAACAGCACTACTATGGGCACCTAGTAGGCCCTCAACAATTGCTGTTGCGTTGTTACTGTCGGTATGCACGGGGCCTGGCCCATGCTAAGGGCTTAATAAAGGTTTTATTTTTATGAATGAAGAGTAGTTCAGTGAACAAGGCTGATGGAAGCCAGAGGCAGCAGTGACCTTCCCTCCCTCTCTCCCCAGGCAATGGTCCCTCCGGCATCTGCTTGTCCTACCTGCTCTCCGGCTACACCCCCTACGTGAAGCCGGATGCCGTCCACCCACATCCCCTGCTGCAGAGGAAGCTCTCCGAGGCCCCGGGGGTCTCCATCCTGGACCAGGTGGGCCAGAGCTGGGGGGAGGGCGGTGCGGGAGGTGAACTCTCCCAGCTTTCGCAGGGCAAACGCCAAACACCAAAGTATGCATTTGTTAGACACAAGCCCAAACCCGGAACAGGAGAGGGCACAAAACCAGCCGTGGAAACTGTGAAAGAGAAAGCAGGGCTATCCTGCAAGACCTGCAGATGCCGCATCAGCTTGTCCCACGGCCCCTAGACCACTGGCCCTAAACTGGGGGCGATGCTGCGCCCCAGGGGACGCTTGGCAAAACCTGCAGACAATGTCAGTTGTCACAGCTGGAGGGATGCTACTCCTGGCTTGGAGGCCAGGGATGCTGTTAAACATCCCACAATGCACAGGGCAGCGCCCTCTGTAAAGCACGATCCAGCCCCAGTGCCAGGAGTGCAGGGCTAAGAAACCTGCCCCAGGTTTCCCAGTTCTCCTGCCTCCTGCCCAGCGGGGCTTACAGAGGCCACACATTATCCCCCCCTCCCCACCCCCTTCAGGCAGCATTCGTCCTCCAGCTCACCAGCCACCCCACCTGCCCCTGGAGCTGGTGGGTGAGGAAGTAAGCCGACATTAAGTCTAGATCAGCGTTTTCAAAACTCTTTCTCACAATAGGACACTAGCTCCTCAGTGTGATATGCAGACAAAGTGTTCCTACTCACACACATCTGAGAGACTGGGTTAGGCAGAGGGCAGCTGCAGGACCCGTCAGACCCCGTAACATACCACCGGGAGGCAGCATTCCCCAGCTTCCCCGGCCATCCTGATACGGGGGGAATGCAGAGCCTGCGGCCTTTGCCTGGTGGCCCCTGACCTGTGCCACTCCCTTCCAGGACCTGGATTACCTGTCTGAGGGCCTCGAAGGCAGGTGCCAGAGCCCTGTGGCCCTGCTCTTTGATGCCCTCCTGCGCCCAGACACAGACTTTGGGGGGAACACGGAGTCCGTCCTCACCTGGAAGCTCCAGAAGGAGCGGGCCATCCCCCACTTGGTCCTGGGCCGGAACCTGCCTGGGGGAGCCTGGCATGTAAGTGGGACCGGGAGGGGTACAAGGCGATTTGGACCGAATCTACACGAAGTCTTGGGCGGACTCCCTCCCTAAGTCAGGGTTAGGACTGTTCCATCTCCCAGCTTTCCTATTAGCTTCCCCCTCCTCTCCCTCCTCCCTCACTCCTCCTCTCCCACTTCCCTTTCCCAGTGAGCTCAAGCCCCATGTCCTCCAGCCTAAGTGGGTCGGGGGTTAGCAGAGTTCTGGACCAAGTGACCCTTTTTCCACACAGTCCATTGAAGGCTCCATGGTGACCCTGAGCCAAGGCCAGTGGATGGGGCTCCCGGACCTGGAGGTGAAGGACTGGATGCGCAGGAAGCGCAGGTGAGGCAGCCCTGGAAGCCCATGTGGGCAGGGAGACCCAGGCCCGCCCCCCACATCAGCCCAGGCGCCTGAGGTAAAGGGGCTCCAAGGACCATCTCGTCTGCCTTCCTCTTACTCCAGGGGCTTGTGGGGGAGACCGAGGCACCAATGGGAAAGGACTTGCAGGACAGCACTGGGTTCACCCCAGCCCCCTTGTCCGGTGTTCCCTCCCCCTCTCCCATGACCCCCTGACTTGGCCTTCCTATAGCATCCCAGTCTCCAAGGAGACCGCTTCCCTTGCCCCCACACCCTGCCCCCACCCTCCCCAGTCTCAGGCCTCCCTGCTGCCCCTCCCACAATTCTGAGCCTGACCTGAAACAGTCTCCTTGCTTCTAGGTCAGCTAAAAGGATGCACTCCTCTATTTATTACTAGAGGCCTGGTGCACGAATTCATGCACCCGTGGGGTTCCCTCAGCCTGGCTGGCAATCAGGGCATTCGGGTGGGCTGGGGAGGGGTGGGGGGTGGGGGTGGGACCACAGGATGTTGGCTGTGGGAGCGCACTGACCATGAGGGGGCAGCTCCTGTGTTGAGTGTCTGCCCCTGGTGGTCAGTGCGCATCATAGCAACCAGTTGGCCAGTTGCTTGGCCATTCGGTCATTCAGTTGCTTAGGCTTTAATATATATAGATTATTATTATTTTTAATGCTCTTGCATTAGAAGCACAACCACTACAGAACACTGAAAACTGAGACAGGAGCGACAAGTAGCCCAATCCCACACAGTTGGCCATTGCTGCCACATCTCGGAGTATTTTCCTCTCATCTTGTGTCCTCTCCTAAAGCCCAGACTGCACACCTCTGAGCACCCTGGACAAAGTTAAATCACTGAGTAAATGCATTCCCGCCCCTGCTCATCCTGGGGCGTGAGGCGTAGAGCTGCCAGCGGTCCAGGCAGAGGAGCCCCCACTGGGTGGTGTCTGCCCGCTTTCCTCTACCCTAAGTCAGGGGCTGTGACAGGGCACAACACGTCACTCCCACCCAGCAGGCACCCAGCTTTCCAGGATTCGTCTGGTAGGAAAACATCTCACACACAGTGATGTTTTAACAGACAAGAGCTTAAATTTCATTTGTAGGCATGGCCTTTCATATCCCACTTTCAAAGGTTAACCTTGTGTACTGGCATCTCATGTGGCGGTCACAGTACTTGCAGCCATCCTTTTACACGGCCACGTAATGCTCCCCAGGGAGGGGAAGCATCTCCATGGAATATTCCTAGTTCAGAGCCTTGTGCTTAGATGGCTGAGCCAAAAAAGCAGGGAGATGCCCTCGCTGCCCTCAGGGCTGCCCCATTCCTAAGCCACTGACCAGTCATGGAGCTTTCATTCCTTCGAATGTGCCATTTCCATAAGGAACACCAAAGTAACATCATCCTAAGGACAGCGCTTCAAACCAGAATAAGGGAGGAAGAAACCCCGGGTGAAAACCCCAGAGTTGCAGTTTCACTAGCAGAGTAGGAGGTGGGTGGCTCGAGCGGCCTTGGGGGCCATGCTGGCTGTCGCTCAGGACTCCTGCTGAGTGAGGTCATCTCTAACAGGAAGTCCGCAGGCGGGGAACGTGACCCCCCTGAGGGCTCATAGGTAGAAACGGAGGAGCTGAGAGGAGCCACAGTTCCACACCAGCCACACTGGCCTGCGGGCATGGCCCCAGAGGAGGTGGTGACGGTGATGATGATGGTGATAACAATCAACAGTCCCTGCTGGGGACTGTGCCAAGTGCTGTACACGGGTTATTTTTACAGTCAACTTGTTTACTGAAATATATACACGCATAGAAACGTCCACAACCCTCATGTGCACACATGGATGGAATTTCTCAGTGGACACACCTGCATCCAGCCACCCACTCAAGAAATAGATCCCTTCTCCCCAGAACCCCCTTCAGACCCCTCTCAATACCCCCTACTCCCCCTTTCCCCCCAGAGGCAACCACTGTGTTGACCTGTAACTCCACAGATTAGTTTTGGCCATTTCTGAACTTTGTAAAAATGGAATCCCACCAACGTGTGTATGGTATTACTTAGTCCTTACAGGCAATAATAGTGTGGCACTTACTGCCTGTCAGGTTCTCATCATGTAATCCTTTCAACAATGGCACCAAATAGGTGCTGTCACCATGGTCACCCTCATTTTGCAATGAGGAAACTGAGGCAGAGAGTTGGAGGAAGTAGCTCACCAGTGGCAGGGTCAGGGCACAGACCCAGGCCATCTGCCTCGAGAGGCGACACTCAGCCCCACCCTAATAAGATGCTCTATCAGCTCCATTTTACAGAACAGGAGGCTGAGGCTCCAGAGAGACTAAGCCAACTTGGCCACGCCTTAGGGCTGGTGGGTGGCACAGCCATAGTTGGCCCCAGGGCCTGAGGCCAGCCCTGTCCCACCTGAGCAAGCCCCGACCCCAGTGCCCTCCCTGTCGCTCACCCCTCGGCGTCCTTCCCCCCAGGGGTCTCCGTAACAGCCGCGCCACGGCCGGGGACATCGCGCACTACTACAGGGACTACGTGAGCAAGAAGGGCCTGGGCCAGAGCTTCGTGTCCGGCGCCGTGGTCACGGCTGTGGAGTGGGGAGTTCCCGAGCCCAGTGGTTCTGGGGCCCCAGCCCCCAGCCCCCTCTTCCAGGTGAGCGGCTTCCTGGCCGCCGAGGACCAGAGCCAGCAGCCCTTCTCCCTGTGCGCCCACAACGTGGTCCTGGCCACGGGCACGTCGGACAGTCCGGCCCGGCTGGGCATCCCCGGGGAGACGCTGCCCTTTGTCCACCACGAGCTGTCGGCCCTGGAGGTGGCCACCAGGGCGGGCACAGTGACCCCAGACTCGGACCCCGTCCTCATCGTGGGCGCTGGGCTGTCGGCGGCCGACGCGGTGCTCTACGCGCGCCACTGCAACATCCCCGTGATCCACGCCTTCCGCCGGCCTGTGGATGACCCGGGCCTGGTCTTCAACCAGCTGCCCAAGATGCTGTACCCCGAGTACCACAAGGTGCACCAGATGATGCGGGAGCAGTCCATCCTGTCGCCCAGCCCCTACGAGGGCTACCGCAGCCTCCCCGAGCACCAGCTGCTGCTCCTCAAGGAGGACCGCCAGGCGCTGTTCCAGGACCCCCAGGGCCTCCAGAAGGTCTTCGGCCTCTCCCTGGTGCTGGTCCTCATCGGCTCCCACCCCGACCTCTCCTTCCTCCCTGGGGCAGGCGCCGACCTCGCCGTGGACCCGGACCAGCCTCTGAGCGCCAAGAGGAACCCCATTGACGTGGAGCCCTTCACCTACCAGAGCACACAGCAGGAGGGCCTGTACGCCGTGGGGCCGCTGGCCGGGGACAACTTTGTGCGGTTCGTGCAGGGCGGGGCCCTGGCCGTGGCCAGCTCCCTGCTGAGAAAGGAGGCCAGGAAACCGCCTTAGTACTCGGCCCGGCATCCTCACACCCAGGCCCTAAAGAGGAGGGGAGACCACCACAACCCTGCGGGACACAGACGCCCCGTGAGGGCAGGGGCCTCTCCCGGCTGGAGACGGGAGTAGCCATGAGCTCATGCAACAGGCTCCTCAGATGACGAGCGGGGAACCCAGGCTACAGACTCAGACCAGAGCTCAGGGCCGCAACTATGGCCCAGACCTGCAACTTGGGGTGAAAGGTGCCAGTGTGAGCGGGGACCATCGGGGTCTGACTTTAGACTCACTCCTTCCAAAATCAGGTCCCAAATAAAACCAGCACCTGCCTCTACTCATATGTCTGAGCGTCTGTGCTTGGGGAAGAGCCTGGTGCCCAGGTGAGGGGAAGCACAGGGCCATATGGGAGGAGGCCTTGCGCTGGGGGTTGGGAGACAAGGGATGGTGCCCTGAGTGTGTCAGAGGTGACGGCAGTGTGCTAGAGAGGGGAGGAGAGGGTGTGTGTGAGGAATGGGGCGCAATTGTTGCTCTTCCGTCAGTCCCTCATGCTCACCGTGCCTCCTCCACCTGCCACAGGGCCTTTGCACAGGCAGGTCTCCAGCCTACTTTCCCCTCCTTTCTTGAACCCTCCCTCTTCCTTCCACTCTCTCAGCATGAGAATCACCTCCTCTTGGAAGCACTTTCCGATACAAACCCCTCCATGGGCACCAGGGAAATGACCAGCTCGTGGTCCCACCAAGGTTCCACCACTTCGTAGCAGTTCGGTTTTAATGGTTGGTTTATTGGTGGAGTCTGTCCAGCATGGGTCTGCCCAGTCCGCTGTAAGCTCCAGGAGGCCAAGACTCCCATCCCTTTTGCCCACTATTGGGAGCCAGGGCCTAGCACATAGCTGTGGAATATGAGGGGAAGAGGGTGTTCTGGGGAAAGACTGCTCCTGGGAGGGGAGATCTGAGGGAGCCTCAGGCCCCCAGAGGGAAGGATGGCTGTCCTAGATGTGGCCGCGGAAGCCCAGGAGTCCGGCAGCTGGAGCCAGCAGAGGGCGCTCGGGTCTCGTCGGACACCACGCTCCGGCCCCTGCGGCGGCGCCAAGAGGGGCGAGTAAGGGGACATGGGAGGGGGTGCAGCGGGAGACTTTCGGGGCGGAGGGGACCCCGCACCCAGACCCCCACCAACCCCGCGACTGCTGAGCAGCCCCCTCCCTTGGCCGGGCCGGGGTTCCGTCCCCAGATCCGCGCCCCCGCGAGCGGCCCTTTGCCGCCGCGCCGGCCGCTGGGGGTGGGGGGTGGACACAGGGCACGTGGCTCGGGGTCCGGGCGGAGCGCACGCCCGTCCCCGCCCGGTCCCCCGGCGCCGGCCCGTCCCCGCGCTGGCCGCGGCCGCGGGGGCAGAGGGAGGGCGGGCGGGCGGAGCCGGGGAGGGGGTCGCGCGGGGGCGGGCCGGCGGGAAGGCGGGGGTCTGCGGGCTTCCGGGCGGCGGCGGCGGCGGGCGCGGCGCGATGTGCGAGCGGGCGGCGCGCCTGTGCAGGGCCGGCGCGCACAGGCTGCTCCGGGAGCCGCCGCCGCAGGGCCGGGCGCTGGGCGGGCTGCTGCGCTGGGTGGGCGCCAGGATGGGGGAGCCCCGGGTGCCGCTGGTCCCCGACGCCCCCGACGCCCCCGACGCCCTCGCCGTGGACCCCGCCGTGGACCCCGGCCCCTGCCCGGGCCCCGCCTCGTCGCGCGGGGGCACCGCTGTCATCCTGGACGTGAGTACGCGCGGGCCGGGCCCCCAAGCCCCATCCTTCCACGGGGAGACCCCCAACGCTGCCCTCCTCCGTCGCCGCCGGGACCCGCGGGGCCCTCTTCCTTAAACAGAAACCCCCGGCCCATCCCCCTCGGCGGCGCAGAGCAGGTACCGGCCCTTCTGCATCCCAGAGCGTGAGCCCCGCGCCCCTGCACATCCCCATGGGTCTCCATCCCGGTCCCGTCTGGTCCCTCAACCTGGACGCACCCCCTCCTTACCCCCTCCCTCAGCGTCTAGGGATTCCCACCTCCCCGGGCCCGGACCCTGGAGCCCCTCGACCTGACCCCCACCCCCTACTCTGCCTGGGCCACATCCCCATCTTTCCCAGCCCTGCACGTCCTCCTGCACCCCACTCCCTCCAGGACGGGAGCCCCTGGCCGCCCCCACCCCCTCCTGCCCTGCAGCCCGGCTCCCTGCCTGGGCTGCTACTTTCCTGAGACCACCGCTCTCTTCCTCGCTACACCAGCCCCTGAGTTTCGTCCCCAGAGCCCCTTTCACCGGCCACCCGCTCTTTGCAAGCAAAGCCCACTCCCCACCTCTGTCTTCCCTTCTCCTTTCCAGAGAGTTGGAACCACCCCCAGGAGCCCTGAGTCTGGACCTTTCTGAGCTCCATCACCACCCCCATGCCTCTCTGAGCCCCCTCTCTCTATTCCTCCCCCTCTCTCTACTCCCCCCTCCCCCATCCTCTCTGGAACCCAAACTGCCTTCCTCCGGGAAGCCTGCCCCCACCTCCCACTCCCCAAATGGGAGGGAGATTCGGTAGGGTGGGTGGCAGGGGATGGGGAGGTGGGGTGCCAGGTGGACGTGGAGGGGCTACCCCAGAGATAGACAGCACCGCCCTGGGGAGTGCCTGTCCCAGCGAGGGCCCTGGCTGGGCGGCGGGTGTTCTGGGAGGGGTGTGTGTGTGCTTGCACTTGTGCACGTGAGCACCAGTGGATTTTCTCCCTCCTTTCCTGGCTCTGGGCAGAGAGGGCTGGGCGGAGAAGGGGAAGGTAGAGCTTTGCTGGGAGTGCTTGGGGCCCTGGTGCTGGTGCCCCCAAACACACATGTGCACAGCCGACACTCCCCACCCTCTCTCAAGACCCCAGCAGAGTTCCAGCTGGAAGCCCTTGGCCCCCCCTGCGGGGAAGCCCCGGGCAGACCCCTCCCTTTCTCTCCTCTAACAGTCCAGGGGGCAGGCTCCAGGGTCCTAGAGTGCTGCCTGCGGGCTCTGAGCCTCCCTGTCCTCATCTGTGAAGTGGGGTGATGAGCAGATGGGGGCTCCATGCTCCTGCAGACTGGAGCCATAGCAGATGGTCATGTGGTTCACTAACACCCAGGCCCTGGGCAGGCACCTAAGTGTGGGACCCAGCCTCGGAGCAGGAGGGTAGGCCCTGGGCTGAGGCTTTGAGGGGGGCCAGAGAGTGCTCCCCTTCCTGCCCAGCCACAGTGGCTCCTGCCCGGGACCCTGGCATGGGGTTCAGCTAAGGAAGGGGCTGATGTCCGAGGAGCCCTCCTGAGCTGCTGTGGCAGTGTGTCAGCCTCCGGTGGCTAATGGGTGCCACCCCATTGCTTGCTGGGGGGCCTCTGTCCTTTATCCCAGGGAAGCACCAGAGTGGGTGGTCCAGGCGCTGGTCTACCTCCTTCCTTAAGCAGCAGGAGGAGTTATCTGGTCTCCAGGCTCAGGCTGGGGGTGGGGGTGGGGGCGTGGGCTGGCCCCTCCTCTTTCCTACCTGAGGCAGCAACTGTTTTCTGAGCTCCTGTCAACCTGCTTCTACTCACTCCCCCGCCCAGGAGGCCCCTCCTGCCTGTGGCTGGTCCAGTGGCCGAGCCTGGAGGTTCTCTTAGCAGACACCTCTGTTCAGACTTAACCCAACCTCCCTGGAGAGCCATGAGGATGCAAGGCCTGTGGCTGTGTCCTTGGGACACAAATTCCGGGTGTGCAACTCAGGGTGCGACAGTGGGCGAAGCCCCACGGCCCCATGGCGCTGGGAGTGTACCCCCAAGCATGCGGACAGTGTGAGCCAGGTGTCCACACCCGTGTGCGTGTCTGTCAGCGTGGCTGTGGGCAGGCTGGCAGCACAGAAGGGAGCGTGGGCGGCTGCTTCCGCTAGCGCGGCTGGGAGGGCCTCTGCCTGGAACACCCCTCCCTCTCCCACCCCGGATCCCAGCCGGTGGGCTCTCCTCCCTGGGAAGGGAGAAAGTGGGGGCCCAGTTTCCCAGGCCACCTGGGGAGGAGGGGGCATCTGTTCCAGGTCTGGAGCCGCTGGAGGCGCTTGGTCTCTGCCCAGGGCTGACTCAACCCCTCTCTCTCCCCTGCAGATTTTCCGCCGCGCGGACAAAAATGGTGAGTTTCTCTCCCATGCTGCCCCTGAATGAGGACCTGGCTCTTTCTGTCCTGACGCCTCAAGGGAAGGACCAGGGCTGGGGAGTGGGCCACCTTGAGCGTAGGGTACAGGTCTCTGAAATCCGAAGGCCAAGTCCTGGTTCTGCCCTGTGCCTCAGTTTCCCCTCTGAACAGCAGGACTCCCGCAGTTCCTACACAGCGGGAATGCGTGAGGATTCTGTGAATGGGTGTCTGATGCCAGGGCGTCTGGCCCATGGTAAATGCGTGGTGTGCTTTAACCCTTGTGCAGCTGTGCTGGACCACACTGTAAGGAAGCCCCCAGCTCACTCTAGGCCAGCGGTTCTCAACCTGTGGGTCCATCCTGCCTATCAGATATTTACATTACGGTTCATAACAGTAGCAACATTACAGTTATGAAGTAGCAACGGAAATAATTTTACGGTTGGGTCACAACATGAGGAACTGTATTTAAAGGGCCAGCAGGTTGAGAGCCACTGCTCTAGGCCCTTCACAGGCCCTGGCACACTTCCTCCTCATGGCGGCCTGGTGCAGTGGTGCTGCATCCCGTGTTCTGTCAGCACTGTTGTGGCTCAGAGAGGTTAAGTGACTTGCCCAGGGTAGCCCAGCTGTGCGGAAGCGGTCGCTCTGCTGCAGGCTCCAGCCCTTTTCCCCACATCACACAGCCTGTCCGACAATGTAAACATCACATTGCTTTGCCATAGATGCCTGACACGCCCCTCCCCTCCTGCCTGCGTGGTAGGCTCCTGCCTGCGCGAGGATAACCACGTTCCCCAAGGCCCGAACCTCGCAGGTGTGGCAAAGAGCAGTTCAACTTCCTATAAACACGCAGTCATTATTCTCCGGCCCACAGCGACTCTACATGGCTTTACCAAGGCACAGGCCCTCTCCAGACCTCAGTTTCCCCATCTGTAAAATGGGGTGATAACACTTACCCTGTCTACTCGCTTAGGCTGTTGGGAAAATACAGGGCGATGTGGGGACAGGTGTTTTTAGGGAATATTAAGCAACGCTCAGTGTTTGTTTGCTCATTTATTGAATCAAGCTGATTGAGGATCAGGGTCTCTGCTGGGGGAAAGTGGGAACAGGTGTGCCTGCCCCTCAGGGCCCCGAGCATCAGTCCCAGCCCCTCTCCGTGGGCTGGAGTTCAAGGCCGCAGCTCTAGCCTGGGTCCCAGCACCCCCTTTCTCCCTGCCCCTGCGAATTGATCTGTCCCCCATGGTGTTGGGGATGGAACATGAGGCCTTGTGCTGGGGGCGGGGGAGAGGTGGTGCCCGCGGTCTCCGCCCCTTGACCCCCATCCCCGGGAGTGACGACCCCTCCCGGGCCTTTTGGACCGAAGGACCGTCAGAGCGATTGCGCCTGGAGCTAGGAGGAAGGAAAGGAGAGGGACGGGGGCTTCCGCGCGGCTCAGGAAGTGGCCTGAACAGTGTTAGAGGCTTGTCCCTGTCGTGGGCCTGGCGCCCAGCACACAGTAGGTGCTTGGTACGTGCCTGTAGATTCAGGCGATTTATTTATTCATGGATGCGAGTGTGGCTGTGTGGCCCCGGGGTGCCGCAGTGTGTCTGGCTGTGGTCTCCCCGTGGATGTGGGCTTGTGCGTGCGTCCGTGCGTGCGTGGTGGGTGGTGGGTGGCGCCCGGTCTCCAGGCACAGCTGGGCTTTCCTCGCCCTTCATTCCTTGTTCTCAGAGTCCGTGGGTCCGCCCTGAGCACAGCTGTGGGCTCTCAACTTCGCTCCTGCGGGCCCCACGCAGGCCCGGCCCGCTGCTCCTCTTGGGGCCTCGAGTCTTCCCAGCCTCCGCAGAGTGGCCGTGGGGGTGTCACCAGGGTTAAGGCGCGTGGGGTGCAGAGCCTGTGGGAGGCAGGCGGGCCCCTCCTCTGTCACCAGGACTGCCTGGGCGCAAGCCCTGCCTCAGCCATTTCCCAGCTTTGTGACTTCAGGCCAGTCCCCAAACTCTGTGGCCTCAGTTTCCCCATCTATAAGTGGGGGTGATGAAGCCAGCCTGCAGCGCAGAGGGCTGCCGCAAGGAAGGCTGCACCTGAGGAAGCAGCGAGCCCTGAACAGCTGAGGAGCGCCGAGCGCCTTGGAAATGGCCTTGGAAATGGCCTTGGTTTGGGTTCCCTCCAGGGCTGCACAGGAGCCTGCTGCCGCCACTGAGCCTCCGAGCCCCGAGACTTCCATGGGCCTTCTCCTTCTGGCCTAGGAAGCACCGCGCCCCTTCCCGCAGCTGACAGTAGCAAGGCATGGCGAGGGCAAGTGACAGACTGCAGGTCCTCAGTTGGGGCAGGGGAGGGGGAGGAGATGGGTTCGGACTCCGTTTGAAAACGCTGTGGGGCCGGGGATGGGAGAAGTGTGCGCGTAGGGTGAGTGTGGGTGTGGACCAGAGACAAAGGCTCGTGCACACACTTGTGGATCACACGCGCCCGCTGGCCCTTCCCTGGCACCCGGTGGAGTCAGATGCCGGGCGGAGATGGAGGGGGCTCAGGCTGAGGCTGGGAGGGATGGCCCTGGAGGACAGAGATCTTCAGGGAGATGGAGCCGGGCAGGGCTCCGAGGGGAGGCCCGGGGTGGAGCCCAGGGCAGGTGCCGGCATGTCTCTGCAGGGATGCAGACTCCTGGCATTTGAAAGGTCACTGTGACTAGAGGCTGAGCTCATGCTAATTGGGAGAGACACCTGCAAATGCCCGCTGGGCAGAGGTGCCAGGCCCGCTGGTCTAATGGGCGGGGCCCGGGTGGGAGGATGCCTCCCTCATTGGCTGATCGGGTTCCTTAGGCGGTGGTGGGGCCTTCAGAGGCAAATGTCAGCCGGGAGCCTTTGTGCTCAGGAGGCCTGGGCCCCCCCCCCCCCCCCCCCCCGGCCGCTCTCCCGCGTAGACCACAGGGCACCTGACAGGCAGGAGGGGGTGAGGCAGGGCTGTGCCACGCAGGCACGACAAAGCAATCCCAGCTCCCTTCCACCGAGTCCGGGCTTGGCCTCAGCGTGTCCATGTCGCCCTGTGGCTGGAGCTCTTGCCACAAGACCCTCCCCGGCCCGCGTTGGGTGAGAGCATGGCCTCAGGAGTCAGATGGCCTGGGTTCGAGCCCCTTACCGGCTCTGTGCCTCGGTTTACAGGTCTGAGAAATGGGGGTGATGCTGCTGCCGTGCCATGGGGGGTGGTGAGGACTGAACGAGTGAATACGCAGTGAGAGCCCCATGTGTCCGCCCTGATTCTGCCCGTGGTTCCTGGTTTGATCACCAGTCTTGCCCAATGGAACTTGGAATGTCTCCTCTTGCCCAGACGACAAAGACCCGCAGCTTAGAGTTTATTTCACAGCTGGTCTTGTACGTGGCTGGTTTCTGGGCCTTCTGGGTGGGAGTCTTGGGGGGACTCTTATGTTTTGAAAGTTACAAACTCACCCTCCCTCTTTGACACTGAAACCTGAGCCGGGATGGCGGAGGTGTCACCCCCAGGCACCCAGCGCTCACCCAGAGTTAGTTCTTACTCTCTCCCCTGACACTGATGGGGGGGGGAGTGAGGACAAGTGTGAGGGTCTCCCTCTCCCCGCTTGTCCTTTAGCCTTACGTTGAGCCCACACAGAGCTGCCGGGAGCAGAGATGGGCCCTCCAGAGCCTTTAAAACGTAAGAACAACTTCGCTCTGGGCTCACGCAGGCAAGCTGTGCCCTGCACGAGGGCCATCGCCTCATCGAGAGCCTCAGACCCAGCCTGCACCCATTCGCAACCACATGCCCTAACGCTAGGCAAGCCCCTCACCCCCAGCCGGTAAGGGCGTCTCTTCCTGGTCCACCCAGAGTTGCCAGGTGGGCTTGCTGGGCTTGGAGGCAGCCTGGCTGGAAGCCAGTGGAAGGGGGTGTGCACAGGGGGCTGGGGTGTGTTGTGGGCCTCCCGTCCTCCCTGACCCCCACTGCTGCCCACGGGCATGGCTCCTTTAAGCAGAGCAGGCTCATTGAGGCGGTGCTGGCTGCAGGGGGTAGAGAGCAGCTTTCACCTGGTGTGCGGGCGGGAGGAGCCGAGGGGAAACTGAGAGCTGTCTCTCCTGGAGGCACAGGTCTGCTGTGAGCCCCTCCCTCAGAGGCCCCTCTGCCCCCAACTCAGAGAGCTTCCCTGCCAGGTGCTGTGCCAGGGGGGCCGTGGGTGAGAGCAGAGGTGAGAGGGAGGGAGGAGGCGGGCGGCAGGTGGCACCGCACGCCTCAGCTGTGGTGCCCCTTACAGAGCCCCACGCGCCCCGCATCCCAGAGCCACAGCTCCCGGCCCCAGGGCAGGCGGGCCAGCGCTGGGCCCAGGCCAGGCACCTCCTTTCCTCGTGGCTTGGCATCTTTAAGGCGGCATCTGTGGCACCGAGAGAACTCCCTGCCAACTGTTGGCAATCGTCACACATCACCCTTTCAAAGGTTTGGGCCGGAAGCTTGCCGAGTGGGTGGGGCACAGGGAGAGGGGTCTTCCCTCTCCCAAGTCAGCATGTGGGTGCTGCGCTGGAGGGAATTTCAGTGTGGGGAGGCCATCCGGGTATTTGGCGGGAGAGAGAGGCCATCGCACTGCCCGCCTTGGGCACCGCTTACAGGTGAGGTAGGCGTGGAGCCCTGTAGGCTGGAAGCGGTGCCGGCCCGGGGGTCAGGCGGGGCCGTGCGAGGCGATTGCCTGGCGGGGCGGGCGCCGGCTGTTGTTGAGTTCCTGCAGCGTGAGTCCCCGCAGATGCAGACGAGCTGTTGCTTGTGTGTGTGGGTCTGAGGATGAGCTCAGGTGGGTGTGGGTCTGCGGTTTGGGCATTTGCTGTGTGAGTCAGTCGTCCCCCGTGCTCCGCTGATGGGGACTCGCCGACGGGACTTCTCTGCTCGCTTGGGAATTGTCTGCTTTTGGGGACGTCCTGTCGCTCAGACACCAGCTGCTCTCCTCCCCCCTTTGCAGACGATGGGAAGTTGTCGCTGGAGGAGTTCCAGCTCTTCTTTGCCGATGGCGTCCTCAACGAGACGGAGCTGGAGGGTCTCTTCCACACCATCGACTCCGACAACACCAAGTGAGCCTGCGGGGCCCCTGTCCCCCTGCTGCAGCCGGCGCTGTGGGCGGGAGGAGGCGCCCTCCTTCTGCCCAGGGCCAGTCTCCACTGCCCGCCTCTGCAGCCCCCAAACTCCTTGGTCCAGAAGTCAGAGGACCCATAGGCAAGCTGGTCCTTTCTGACACATGTGGCTAAGCGGAGAGAGACCCTAGATTTTGCAGAAATCACACTGGATGCTGAAGGGAAATTGGCGGCTCCCCCACCTTCTGCTAATTCAGCCCAGTTCTGCCGAACCTGGTGCTGCTTTCCCGACCCAACACCAACGCTGTCATCTCGTTCTCGCCGGCTCCCATCCGAAACCAAACTCTAACCAGATGCTCATCCTAACTCCATTTATTTTATTTTTTTATTACTATTTTTAAATATATATTTTTTTATTTCAGAGAGGAAGGGAGAGGGATAGAAACATGATGAGAGAGAATCCCTGATCGGCTGCCTCCTGCACGCCCCCCACTGGGGATCGAGCCCGCAACCCAGGCATGTGCCCTTGGTCAGAATCGAACCTGGGACCTTCAGTCCGCAGGCTGATGCTCTATCCACTGAGCCACACCGATCAGGGCTATTTCTTTTTTTAAAATCCTCACCCAAGGCTATTTTTCCATTGGTTTTCCTTTTTAGAGAAAGTGGAAGAGAGAGGGAAAGACAGGGAAATATCGATGTGAGAGAAACACATTGATCGGTTGCCTCCTGCGCGTGCCCCGATGAGGTACACGTGCCCTTGACCGTAATCAAACCCGGGACTCTTCAGTCTGCAGGGCAGTGCTCTGTCCACTGAGCCAAACCAGCTAGGGCCTAACTTTATTTCTTTTCATTACAGTTTACTTGCAACATTAGTGTGCATAGGTTTCAGGTGTCCAGCATAGTGGTTAGAAAAGCATATACTTTACCAAGTGTTCACCCCAATACTTCCAGTACCCAGCTGGCACCACACCTCGTTATCACAGTATAATTGATTACATCCCCTGTGCTTCATCTCCCCATAACTCTGCTCCTTCACCTGAACCCCACTTCTGACTCACCTAATTAAACCTTTCCATCAACTCAGTCATTACCTAACCCACATCTCAGAATCCATCTGGACCTCCTGGCCCACCCACCCGTGAATCAAGAGCAAATGCCCCAACCTTAATTCCACCCTGTCCTTTGGCTCCCGGTCAGCCCACACCTGGTCACCTTCCTCAGGCCTACTTCCGGGGATGAGGGCCAGGGGAGGGGGGTGCTTGGGGCAGATTTGATAGGTTGGGGTCCCCTGAGACAGGCCAGAGAAGTTGAAACAAGGGGCAGGTGGACCAGGGGTTG